>BPLQ01012118.1:0-302500 GCA_021605075.1 Caerostris darwini | reverse complement strand
GAGAAGACACCTGAAGTTTAATAATGTCTAAGATTTAAGAGCGTTGATCAGTATTCCAGGAAACTTATAATGGATACTTAAAATTATAAGGCAAGCGAATGATGATACACCGAACGCCGCTCCACAACAATGGATGGAGGTAATAGAGACTAAGTAAAATGACTCGGTCCACATTCGGGGAAAGAAGATGGAAAACCTATGGTCTTCAAACATAGTTAGTAGATAGACCGCGGCCAGTTTCTCTAATATGTAGTACACTCTGATATGAGGCAGAGAGTTGGTTCGTAGACAGATGCCTTACTACAGTACAGGACGGACATCCCATGAGTAGTTACTCATGGATGAAGAGAAGGAGGAATGGAAGGAATCGCTGAAGAAGGAAAGCGGTTAGGGGGAACTACCTTTCATTTGAGTATGGTATGGGAGAAAACCCAGAAAACTCTCACCAGATAACGACTAACGAGGTATGATGCTGAACATCCTCGTTATTTGAAACAGTGTCTGCAACGTAGCCGCCAAAGGATGGAACTTTAGCCCTAACGCTCATTAAAGGGGCACTGAGGCAGGAGTAGGGCATTTTTCTTATTATTTCGCAAATTGGTTTCTTTGCGAAATAATTTTCAGAAAGGTACCTAGATCAGCATATTTTTGGTAAAAGTACGAAAAAGTTAAGAACAACAAATTAACCAGGTAACCAATCAATGCAGATTATTTTGTGGGGAGATTTAATACAAATTCTTAGCAGTACACACATGTAATAAATCATTTCCTTTGTGGATTTATCATATCAATCCATTATCGCACTTTGTCGAATAACCGAACAACACGTTCTGACGAGAAGCAAAAATTTTTATTCCAACAAAAGAATTCTTTATTTCCCTCACATCCACCTTAAATGGATCAAAATTCGCCCCGATAAGCAGTCGAGAAAGAAAGGGGTGGGAAGGTGTATGATTTATCCTCTCAAATTCTGTAAAGCAATCTGAAAATAAGAAGATTTGAAACTGTGATAAACCACTACTAAAATCTCACTCGCACTTCACATACGCACACACCGAAGTTTGCGTAGTAAAAGCTTTCCGAGTTGGCAGTTTTGTTTAATTAGCAGCGTCGTAGAAGACGCATTAGCGGAGAGAGAGATTTACGACGGTATTCGGAAATATTTACTAGTTTTAGTCATTGTTTTACGACCCAATGAAGAGGAAGGAAATTACTTCTTGAAAACCAAACACGCCGCCAGCCCGTTATGAGGATTAAAGTTGGTTGTTTTATTTTTAGCAGATTTAGCAACAAGGTGTCTGCTTTTGCAAATGAAGGACTTTTTTTTATTCTTATCATTTGTATCTCTATACTTTTATCAACTCATTTGGGTGTGATCCAGTGGATAAAATTAACATTGGTAAAATTAGAGAGGGAGATTTCAAGGGAAGACTTTGTTTCAGAAAGACGGATAGAATCTTTAAATATCTTTTGATTACCACTTAACTACATTATTTGCATTTAAATTGGAAAGTTTCCGTGTCAATGATACAAATGGAATTAATAAATCTATAGTTAAGAAATTCCCTCCGTTGCGTTTGAGATGGAACTTTTAGAGCCCCTCTTAAACATTGGTAGTGTTAATTACAAAATTGAGAAAAATTGTGGAACAATTATGCGATTCTAGTCAGCCTATGACTTTTGAACATTTAAATAATTGTAATGTCCTTTCTCGTTATAAGGGCATGGTCAAAATGTACTTGGACGGAAATGGACAGCCTCTGTTGTGATGGAGCACCCGTAGGTAGAAGTCTGACTTAACCCCGAATCACTGAGGAAGGAGGGCGGCGCATTTGAGTATCTTATGGGAGAAAACCCAGAAAATTCTCAAAAGATAGTCCGATTGAAGAGATAAGATGCTGAAACAGTATCTAAAACGAAGCCTCCAGCGGATTGAACCTTAACCCTAATGCTCATTAGCGGCGCACGTTGCCACTCAGCTACGAGTAGAGCATTTTTTTTTATTATTTTGCAAATTGGTTTCTTTGTGAAATATTTTTGAGAAAGGTTCCAAGATCAGCATATTTTTGGTAAAAGTACGAAAAAGTTAAGAACAATCAAGTTAACCAAGTAACCAATCAATACAGATTATTTTGTAGGGAGATTTTATACAAATTCTTAGCAGTACACACATGTAATAAATAATTTCCTTTGTGGATTTATCATATCAATCCATTATCGCGCTCCATCAAATAACCGAACAACACGTTTGGTCGCGAAGCAAAACTTTTTATTCCAACAAAAGAATTCTTTATTTGCCTCACTTCCACCTTAAGTGGATCAAAATTCTCCCCGATAAGCAGTCGAGAAGTGGGGGTGGGGAGGTGTAAGATTTATCCTCTCAAATTCTGTAAAGCAATCTGAAAATAAGAAGATTTGAAACTATGATAAACCGCTACTAAAATCTCACTCGCAATTCACACACCGAAGTTTGCGTAGTAAAAGCTTTCCGAGTTGGCAGTTTTGTTTAATTAGCAGCGTCGTAGAAGACGCATTAGCGGAGAAAGAGATTTACGACAGTATTCGGAAATATTTACTAGTTTTAGTCATTGTTTTACGACCCAATGAAGAGGAAGGAAATTACTTCTTGAAAACCAAACACGCCGCCAGCCCGTTATGAGGATTAAAGTTGGTTGTTTTATTTTTACGGAGAGTGGCAAATTTAGCAACAAGGTGGCTGCTTTTGCAAATGAAGGTGGACTGTTTGTTTTTTATTCTTATCATTTGTATCTCTATACTTTTATCAACTCATTTGGGTGTAATCCAGTGGATAAAATAAACATTGGTAAAATTAGAGAGGGATATTTCAAAGGAATACTTTGTTTCAGAAAGACGTATAGAGACCTTTAAAAATATTTTGATTACCACTTAACTATATTATTTGCATTTAAATTAGAAAGTTTCCGTGTCAATGATACAAATGGAATTAATAAATCTATAGTTAAGAATATCCCTCTGTTGCGTTTGCGATAGAACTTTTAGAACCACTCTTAAACATTGGTAGTGTTAATTACGAAATTGAGGAAAATTGTGGAACAAATTCCTCTTGTTGTAATCTTGGCAAAGCTGAATTTTCTACTTCTCAGATGACTTAGTTCATAGCAAAAATATCTTAAAACTATGTAGCTTGGTTTTGTCTGTCCCTCTACTGTCCTTTTTTGCACACTTTAGGCTACTTAGACTGGTAATTAAAATTTTACTTGGATTCCGAAACACTAACAAACAACCATACCACGGCCAGGATTCGAACTTGAAATCTGTGGTATAAAAGACCAGAGCAGTAGTCAATTGACCATCAGGCCTACGAAACTATGTAGTTGATCTTCTCTTGTTGGACTCTTGGCAATGCTGAATTCACTACTGAGATGATTTAAGTCATAGCGAAAATGATTTAATACTACGCAGCAGATCCCCTTTTGTTGCACCCTTACTAAAGCTGAATTTGATACTTGTCAAATAACTTAAGTAATAGTGAAAATGACTTAAGTTATAGTGCTCGAAAAAATAGTGCTAGTAATGAAAAAATATACAACATATTAAATTAATTTTAACGTCGTTTATTTATCTTTCGGGTGCGTTAAAGTAGATTAAATAAATTATAATAAAATTAGAGAGCAAAAATTCGAAGTAAAAACTTTGTTCAAAGACGAGGGAAAATCACCAGCAAGTATCTTGTGATTTGCACCATTATATTACTTTCCCTCCAAATTGAAAGATGTGTTGAGATAGGCAAGATAAATCTACAGGTTGGGATAGCCTTCCATTAGGTTCGAGTTGATAAAAGGGAGAAACTTTGGACCCATCCCAAATTTAGGGCTATTACTTACAAAATTGTCATAGAAAATGTGAGAGCTATGTAGCAGCGCCCTCCCCAGATTGCAACCGGGGTAAAGCTGAATTTGGTACATCTCAACTGTGGTAGTGATAAATGGCTTATGTAATAATACCCGACATTCGAAAATCATAATATATTAAATTCATTTATATATCTTTTAAACATAGCCAAGTGGATATAATAAAATCTGGTAAAATTAAAGAGGATAATTTTGGGTTAATGCGTTGTTTAAGAAAGAGGGAAACTCACTATAAAGATTCTTATAATTTTCATTTAATTATACTAAATGTACGCATAACCGAAAACTTCATGTCAGCGTAGGATATAGACACGAAAAAATCTGTAGGTCGTAATGTCTATACTTTTGGCTCGAGCAAAGAGTGCGAATTTCCAGAACCACCAAGAGTCTTGGGAGGGTTTCTTATAAAATTTGCATTTACAATGTGTCAACAGTGTAATAGACCCCTTTAGATGTAACCTGGATAAAGATATATTTGCTACAACTCAGCTGTTCTAGTGGTGAATGTCTTAGATGAAAATGTGGATTACAGAAAAAACAGAACGACATATTAAATTCAGAAATGTATAACACTTATGTGTTTTACGATAAATTGATTTATATTAGTACTCTTATTATGCAGTGTCTCATCATTATATCACGCATTTGAATAATAGAAATTAAATAAGCTTTATAACAAAAAATTAAATCAATAGAATTTAAATTAAAACTTAAACAAATTGCAATCTTTTAAGTTTTATAACATCTCTTAAACATAACATTTAAAATTTCTACAAATTATTGGATATTTAAAATATCTAATTTAGAAATATTATTTTTAGCAAATAATGAATACATTATATGATTAATAATAACATAGAATGCAGTTATTTTTGAGTGAACTGAAAAAATATATGTTGAATAAAGTTAATAGCCATATTTCAAAATCTTAATATTTTAATTTTGCTATTGAAGAAAGCAAAATTCTTTTGCTCAAGAAAGCTATTTGAGATAAAAAAAAATCCTCTATCTTTAAAAAAAATATTAGAATCTCGTAAAATAACTAAATATTTCCATTTCAATTAAAGATAAATTACATTTTGTACAGATATGAGTTTATTGCACGATTGAAAAAAGAGATCTAATTTTGTACACGAAAATTAATTATCCCGCTCTTACAAAGATTTTTAATTAAAAATAAACAGAGAAATAACGATAATATTTTTGCTTTTATGCAAAATAAGAAAATGATGACACTTTTGAATTAAAAAGGTCTGAACATGTAAAGGATAGAGGATTTATTTACGTTACCTATCGTTAATATTCCTTGTTTTTCAATTCTTAAATATAGCGTCAAAATGTAAGAAAACTTATCTCTTGGATTGATTAAGAAAATCTGGTTTCATATTAACTTCAAAATTTGTTTTGAACATAGATTTGCTTCGTTGTATCACTCTAGGATTAACTGGTTCGCATTTGCTTAGAGTATGGGAGAATAACCTGAAACTCATGTTAGGAACCGAAGAATCGATGCGAGACACTTTAGACATGTTGTCACAATCACTATCAGTTCCGCTCGTTTTTTAAAGTAGTCACTACAAAGAATCTCGCCAACGGATACGAATCTGATCTCTTCTAGAAAGCTGCTGTAACATATGGCTTTATTGGAAATCAATCCATTACAATAAGGATCACATACAAAGAAGGAACAAGCAGAACAAAGCAAATATACAGCAAGACAGCAATTGACAAGAAATTGGTCTCACACATCACAAAAGTTAAAGGGGGAGAGAGTAATTAAAGGAGGTAGACATTTTATTTCAGTCCATGAGAACCCTGGCCTCCCAATATAACTGCAAGACTTCTCCTTGGTGCTGAGCCTCCCTGTTCAGTCATGTATATTTCAAAAGATGTTCTGTGTTCATTGTACCGGCTCTACATATTGGGCAAATGTTCGAGACCAGGACACCTATCCTGTTAAGGTGTTCCGCAAGACAATCGTGTCCAGTTCTTAATCGAAAGTTGGCATCCGAAGCTTTATGTGGTTCCTAGCAAGCTATTTAATTACACTATCAATTGACTTCGAGTGGACCAGTTCTATTAGAAAAAAAATAACATTTTGTTTTAAATATTTATTTTTAATCAAAATAAATCCTCTAATTTTTTTCTCTTTTATTTTGTTGTCACAATCATCATCAGTTCCCATCGTATTTGAAAGTAGTCGCTACAATGAATCTCACCAACGGATATGATTCTGACAGCTCCCAACACGCTATTTCAGTACACTATCAATCGACTTTGAGTGGGCCATTTCTAATAGAAAAACTTGATGACACTTCATTTTAAATTTTTATTTTTACTTAAAAGAAGATTGAAAACTTTTGTTGTAACAATCACATGTTGTCACAATCACTATCAGTTCTCGTCGTTTTTGGGAGTAGTCTCTACAATGAATCTCACCAACGAATATGAAGCACTCTATTTCATGTAACTATCAAGCGACTTCGAATGACGATTTGTATTAGAAAAAAAAAAAAAACTTTAACAACATTTTGTTTAAAAATTTTATTTTTATTTAAAATAAGTTTGAAAACTTTTGTTTTCACAATCACCATCAGTTCTCGACGTTTCTGAAAGTAATCACTACAATGAATCTGACTACTCATAGCACGCTATTTCATTACACAATCAATTTCGAATGGGTCATTTCTATTAGATATAAAAAAACTGAACGATATTTCGTATTAGAAAAATTTATAATTTTCTTTTAAATAATATATTTTTATTTAAAAGAGCATTTAAAATTTTTCTTAACGTTTGCAATTCATTTATTTGACATTTCATCCCTTCTTTACAGTTATTAGAAATACTGGCTTTCTCCATGTTTCTATATTTAGATTAACCAGTCAGTTAGTTAATAATATCCGCATTAGCTGGATTCCCCCGTGTTAGCGAATCTCTGGCCGAGCGAGTGTTTTTCTTCTGGGACTCTATTTATTTCCCATAAGCAGATAAACTCCATTAAGCAAGCCTTAGCAGAAAACCTTCGGAGATTATGTTGGTCCGGACCAATTATTCTACTTGGTCAACGATGCGGGTTGTTTAGTTAAGGACTTCTCGGATTAGTTAAACTGTAATCTGTTCGTAACTGTGTCCCCCTCAAGGCTTGGGTGCATCCATCCTTTGGGCCCGCATTACGTCGCCTCAAGTAGTACAGTAAAGAAAAATAGTAGAGTGTGTGCAATCTACTGCACTGAAAAAGAAGGCAAGAAGTGGCTCGGGCCAAACGTGCTGGGTTTCAGAGGTGAGTGAGCTTGGTTCGAAACCCATTCTGATGTCAGAGATTGGAACGGCAAATCCTCCAGCCGTAATGTCTGTTCGTTATATAGTTAATGACCTATTGCTAATATCTTGCGGGGAATGAATATATCAAGGATGGTAGCCTTTGATGCATTTGGAGGTACGATTGTGGGCGCGAAAACATAAAATTGGAAGGGAATAAAAGAAAAATTAGAGAACTATTCACTTATTTAAAATATTGTGTAACATCATTTTCCAGGTAAACAACACAAAAAATGCAAATTATAATCTATCGGTGGCCTAAACACGTTACTATTGAGCCACAGGTACAGAAATGCTAACAAACTTGCATGAAAATCAGCTGAATCCCTTGTTCAAATTAACTTAATAATTAAATTGAATTTAAATTAAATTTATTGAATTGTGTCAAATTAACTAATTAAATTAAAATAATGAAATTCTGTCTTGGTTTGATTAACTGATTGACTGGGAGTTGGCTTATTGATCAACAAAGGAAAAAGGCTACTTGTTTAATTTTCATCTTCTTATTATGAACAATATTTTTTTAAAAATAAACGAACACGTAAACAATATGATAATATTCGTCAACATGAGCACTAGTATGGGTAATGAAAATTATTAATAAAGAAAGAAATTTTAATTCATATCTAATATATCCAAATAAAAAAAGGTTTAAAAATATCAGACAAAATATTAACGAAACCATTTTTTAATCAATTGTATTCAAAATAAAGGGTTATAGTTTTTTTCTATTGCTTTATAACTTGCAATAACTTTACTGTATTTTTTTATTGCTGTCATTTAACTATACGAGCAGCATTAGCGTCAAAGTAACTAAATTATCGTAGTGTTGACTTACGGGCCATAAAGTTCACGATCGGAGCCAGCATTTAAAGACCGTTGAGTAATCACTGTAAACGTTTACGATAAATCTATAAAATCAAATGAACTTCCTTTGCTTAATTTAGAAGTTTAGAGATTTATTATTTAAGATTCAGCTACTTAGAATCAGACAGGAATCAATCAAATTTTATGGTAAAGAAAAGGATTAATATTAACGAGTTAATATTAATGAGTTATTTTATTCACTCTTATTAATAAATTCTAAGAACATAAAATAATTTAATGTTTATAATATTCATATAAATTATTTTATATTCTTAGAGTTTATTATTATTTTATTCACTCTTAATATTATTAGCTCCTAGAAATCACTGTCTATGAATAGTAAATGCATAAAATTAATATATGACATACTCAAATATGAAATCGTAAGTAAACCGTTTCAAAAATTCATGTTTACCGCACGATTGATTAAGGGTAAATCTACTGGCCATTATTTCGTTAAGCAAAATCACAGAAGTTTGGTTTGTCGAGCTGCAGTCATTTTCTGCACACTTTGGGCTAATTAGACTGGGACCTACAGTTTATTGTGGATTCCGAAACACTTACCAACAACCATGCCACAGTCAGGATTCGAACCCGACGCCTGTGGTACCAACAGCCACAGTGTAGTCAATTGGCCATCAGGCCACCCAAGATCACAGAAGGAAAAAGAGGAAGGAGAAGCAAATCCTCAAATGCTGTCTTTGCCACAAAATTTCAACATTAATCCATCAAAACGGTGATTGTTTATTGTAAATGAGCCAATCTGGTCGATTGATGCATCTCTTAATTATTTAATAGGACAAAAGCATTGAAACATTGGCAAAAAAGATAAATTCATTAAGCTTTTTAGGATACTTTGTCTTGCTTCAGAATTTAATTTGATGTCTAAAATTCAATGCGTGCATAGATTACTGAAGTGAATTGTTTGCACTGAGTACATGAATTCGACTTGTACAAATATCTGCGAAAATCAATCCGCGCATAAATCTCTAGAATGCAATGTATGCATGGATCTCCAGAATTCAATGTAATCATAGATTTCTGGAATTCAATCTATGCATAGATTACAGGAATTCAATCTGTTCATAGATTAAAAGAAGTCAATGTGTGCATTAATCTCCATAATTCTATGTAGCCACAGATTTCTGGAATTCAATCTGTACATAAATTATTTTAATTCAATCTGTACATAAATTATTTTAATTCAATCTGTACATAAATTATTTTAATTCAATCTGTACATAAATTATTTTAATTCAATCTGTACATAAATTATTTTAATTCAATCTGTACATAAATTACAGGAATTCAATCTGTACATAAATTACAGGAATTCAATTTGCGTACGGATCCCTGGAATTTAATTTGTTCATATATTAACAGCAGCCTGGCCAATTGGCTAGCCTTTGGCGCTTCAGGTTCGAATCCTAATGCTCAGCGGTAGAAAATCCATGTTAAACTGTCGGTCGCGGTCTCATTCGCTTAAAGTGGGTAAAAAAATTATCTATAGTCATTGCCAAATCATATATTGATCAAATTCAATGTGTGCATAATGAAGAATTATATATATATTTTTAAATTTTAACAGGCTATATTAAAACAAATATTTTAAGAAACACATTTTGATAATAAATTTAATTTGTTACACTTTATTCATTTTTGACATTTTTATATTGTTTAATTTTGTTGACGCACTTGTTGGAAGGAAAAAAGTTTAGCATCTTTTCACATGTCTCACAAAATGTAAAAGAAAAACTTTCAAATCCTTTTTTAACAACTGTGTCGAACATTCACTTTAACGGATAAATAAACGTATGGAAAAGAGAAATCATTTTCCTTACAAAAACAATATAAAATACTTCTCAAAACACAAAATACTTTTTTGAAGCTCAAATGATTTCGATCATTTTACTGCACCGAAATATTTAGGAAAAATATTTTTGGATCAAATTTTTTGACGATTCCAAGAAATGTTTTAAGCTTCTAGTCGAACAAAAAAATATATGTTCAGGTTCATATTTAGATATACATTTTTTTGTTTGAAGCTCAAAATAATCATCTCACGTGCCACCAAATATTTCACAAGATTTACAAAATGTAAGTTAAATGCAAAAACTAACAGAAAAACTACAATATACAGTAAATGTATGAAAAGAAGTAGTCAGAAAAACTATTAACACGAAATTGCTTCAAATAAATACATATATAACAAAATCACAAAAAGGGCCAAATGTACTTGGATGTACTTGGCTCCAGGTGCTTTAAATCACATCAGGTCAGGTGTAGTGTACGTTCCTTTTTTGGATTTTGTTTTCCGTCTTGATTTATTTGAAGTAATAATTCTATTCTAGTTAAGTAGGAATATACACGCGAACATTAATTTAATCTTCATTTACAAAGCTTTTCTTCAACTAAATAATAATAATTTTTTTAAATAAAAAATGAATTCGCTTGTTTCAAATACATAGAATTTATGACTTTTACAATAAAAAATATACATGTAGAAATTTTTAAATAGTTATAATTATCAAGGTTTATTTTAATAATAAATACTATATGGTATAAAATTGCTAATTATTAATAGTTAATATTTTAAACTGCAAATTATGTCAGTAGAAATACATGTACTTAATTTTTGAAATCCTTTTAGTTTAGTTTGGTTTGTCGTTCTACGAATCACTATACTCGAAATTATTTTTTGCACAATTTGGGCTAATTAAATCGGGACCTGTAGTTTAACATGGATTCCGAATAGTTAAGAAACATCCATGCCCTGCCAGGATTCGAACCTGAAGCCTTTGGTAGGCCAGAGAGCTAGCCAATTCAATGTCAGATCGCTTGAAATCCTTTTAAAATTCAACAACTTTTGATTTAAAGTAATATATAAATTATTTCAGAAAATTATGTAATAAAAATATTTCATTAAAATACATATGCATTCATTATAAGCTAACGTAGCTCGAAGTTTATTAAATTCAAATCAACATTTTTTAAAACAAAATATATCTCTAATAAATACAAATTTATTACAAAAATTTACTTAAAATTATCTAAATTATTGACAATTTAATTTAATCGTAATAAATCATTATTCCATCAAACAAATTTAAGGTAATAGGATTTTTTTAATTAATGATTAAAATAATTTAAAATTAAAACCATATTTAGATATATTATTAACTTTTAATACAGAAATTACCTGTTAGTGAATTTTTTTAGATTAACTAAATTTTTTATGACTAAATTACAGAAAAAGATATAAATCCATCTTATTATAAAACATTTCTGTTGTATATTTTTATATATGAGAGAAACCACATTAAGGTTTTTAATGGAAAATAATACGTTAAGGGAAAATAACATACCTCCAAAACTTTGTTGAGATTTAAAAGAAATAATAATAATCCACAGACGAATATCTTTCCAAAGTTATAAAAGTTTTTTTACGCAAATAAAGATAGAAAAAGATTTTTGAGCATAAAAAAAAGAACAAAGTTTCTTCACTTTACATGGAGCGCAGACGTTTTAATGAAAAGTT
This sequence comes from Caerostris darwini, assembly GCA_021605075.1. Lineage (NCBI taxonomy): Eukaryota > Metazoa > Arthropoda > Arachnida > Araneae > Araneidae > Caerostris > Caerostris darwini. The sequence goes on along the minus strand of BPLQ01012118.1, from coordinate 290,881 downwards.
CACCCTCAATCTGTGACTTGTGCCACTAGCTCCCTTTGCTTTTCTTTTCTACTGCGTAAAATATCGTCTGCTTCGAACGACATATTGTTTGTCGAAAGAAGGTTTTAATGAAAGAATTATTTTGTCTTTTGGTGAAAGACCTCATTAAAAATATATTACCTCCGGACATCTAAGTACATTTTCCAGCACCGCGAACAAAAAAAAATTCCACTAATAAGATGTAATTCGTGTATCTGGAAAGCAATCTGTAAGCAGAGAAAAATGACTGAAGTAGAATTGTTTCTTTAACAGAGAGAGAAAAAAATATTTTTGATGCAGTATATCGAGTTTTTCTGACATTTGTTTTTCTTTTGAAGCGTAATGTGCTCTACTACAGATGTAAAAAAAATATTAATAATAACTCGATTCATTTTGGGGTTAAGAATTGATCCAGTCGTTCCAATGAAAGTACTATAGTGGATTAGAAATTTAAAACAGCTTTTGTTTCTATCACTTTCATGTCATTCTTCAAGAACAGCTGTCAGTTAAGAGAAGTTCTTTTTTCAAAATGTATTTACTACATGCTTAATGGAAATATTTTCAAAGCTTTAGTCTGGAAAATATTAAAAAAACGATTTCGATAAAAAAGGGTTTTCTGGTGGAATTGTTTATACAGACTAAAGCAGTTATAAAATTTGTCAATATTTTTGGTGGTCTGAAAGATTTTAAAACCTTGAAGTTGATAGGTAAAATTCTCTACAAACTTTAAAATTTATCATTTTCTTAATTTTGGAATGATACATTCCCTAAAATTTTTAATAACTACCTACTTCTGAAAAAATATACTTGAATTAGCATGTATATTACCGAATATGTGCTATTTCATTATATATGACTGATAAATAGCATTTATACAAATAAAGTGCTTTAATATACAAATAATAACAAGTTGAAAGCTTAATATTTGCTCATTAGAATATATTTAATTATATTTATTTTGAAACATATTCTATAAATATTTGAGAAAAAAAAGATGATCATAATTAAGTTTTTAAATATTAAAATAAATGTTGGAATATATAATGGATTTTTATAATAATTAATTTTTTTTAAATCAAAAAATGTGTAAATCATTTTGATTTTAATGTTATGAGGAAGCAATGTGAGCTAAAATATATTTAAAGAGTTTTTTTTAATAGCGTCTTACATTTTTATGTATATTTCAGAAATCAGTTTTGTTTGATTTTTTTTTAATTCATCGTGATTTTCTGATCAAAGTTTCATTGAAACGCAAAGTAATTTATATTTTCGTTTTCTATGTATTTTCGGCTCCATTATTTTGTGTCAATTAAAAAACTGAATAATATGTATACCTGTTTAAACCAACTATTAAAAAAAAACCTTCCTCTTTCCACCCAATGAAGGGACCTTATGCCTGGCAGATTTAAAGTGCCTATTTCTGGCATGGACAACAGAAGTTTCGTGTTTGGCATCTCTTAAAGACTTTCAAACTAAGCATTATTGATCCTGAAACACGATGTCACACTATCCATCAGTTCCTTCTGGTGCAAAAAAAGTTCCATTACACAATCTTACCCGAGTTCGAATCGGCTAGTGGCGTTCGATGTAGTCTCTGCTTTCAGAAACGAGAAGACTATGACGATTAGGATAATGCATATAATAGTCATCGCATCAGATTGCTTGGAGAGGGCTTTTTTTAATTTTCACCAACCCCATACACAAATATAAAATAGTTACCATTAAAAACTTCTCCAGTAAGCCTAAATCCTCCACTCATTATTCATCTGTAAGAGCATACACAAATAAACACGAGACCTACCTATGTCCAAAAAAAGAAGAAATTTCCATCATAAATACGATACCATTTGGTTCGACACGATATCCCATCTAAAAATAGAACCGATCTCCTCAATGCAGCATGCTAACTACCAACTCGCCTTCTTCCTCTAGAGAATATTCTTTAATATTAAGATTCATGAAATTGCTACCAAAATGCAGGAATACCTGAAATAAACTCATTTAATTTTAACACGTCACTGTCGCCTATTCGCATATAGTTAAGTTCTTCACCGGGAATTAATTAACAGTTACCGATGAACCATTCTCTCTGATATTAAATTTAGATTTTCATATCAATGCACGCTATGCGCTACACTAAGTTCGTAATATAATTAAGCTACCGAACAAAGGATTCATCTAAAATTGTGAATTCGGATTAAGTTGCAATTCCAGACCTCTAAAATACTGTTTGTTCACGGTTGCTTCGAAATTCAGGAGCAGATTATTGGTTCAAGGTCTCTCATTAAATACCAGCCTTCTTGGTAAAGTCTAAATGATTAATCTATTTGTTAAAAGCAATTCAAGCAGATGTATATAGCCTTAAGATTCGTCTATGACATCAAGTTGATTCCATTCATTCTGTAATAGCATCTTCATTTGTGTTGAATAAACTTTGAATAATTTGCGTTGTGTAAATTGAATTATTACTTAATACATAGAATTATAGAAACTAGTTACAATAAATCTCTTTTGAAGTCATTGAAGATGTTTGAATCTTTAATTAATCAAATAATTATCCCAAAATGGCGAAATGTGCGTGAACAGTTAATTATCAAGTTTCCTCACTTATTATTTAATATCAATATTAAACAACTGAGTAGAAGATTAAAATTTGATTGTCACATTTGATGAATAAGCAATTACGAAAAGGGCAATAGAAAAAAAAGTTTTATTAATTCATAAAAATCTATGATATACAGTTTTGAAACAATAAAAATCGTATCAAGGAATTGTAAATATAAATAAATATTTCTCATTTAAGGAGGGTTTAAACCAGATAATAAAATATCACGTCATTGAACGCCAGCCAATAGAAAGTCTGAGTAGCTAGAAAATCAAGTTCGTAATTTGGCTTCAGATTTCATTTTCTGATAGAAACTCACCTCAAAAAATAAAAAAATGTTTTAAAGATACTGAAAAGTATTAATGTAAGTTCTAATATATATATTATTTTATACTATAGTGTATTTAATTAAATGTGATATTTATATATATTTTTAAATGTAGTTGATCTTGAAATGATGAATCTAAAATAATTACCAACTAAATAGAATTTGGGGTTGTGATAATTCGAAGAGTTAGTAGTGTGATGACTTCTTTCTATAAAGCAATATATTATATTATATTATAAAAAAAACTGAAATCTTCTCCCGAATTTCAATTTATCATAGGTGAACATACTATAGTGGACAAATACATATGGGAATATATAAATGTTCAATAACCTGCAAAATTTAGGAAGCAATTGGTTACAATACTACAAGAACTACCCAAATTTAATAGCCAATATACCAAAGTTTAATAACCCCAGAACTTCATTAAGAAGCTATTATTCAAAATACTATGAAAACCATTAACAAATTCAATGATATAATTCAATAACATTAACAATTTCAATGCTGCTATTCGACCGCATATTGTTACAATAAACTGATCGGTTATATACTATTATTATTTGGTTATAGTGTTACTAATGGTTATATTGTTACTATTGGTTATATTGTTATTTGTTACTATTGGTTATATTGTTATTATTTGTTATTACTGTTATACTGTTGCTGTTATATGTTGTTTCTATTGACCTATATACGGTTGCTATTCGGCTATTTTTTGCTAACGTACAGTATTGAGTTTTATTTTCTCCAACGCATCTTTTGATAACGTCATTTTTTTTCTCCGACGGATTTTTTTTTCTTAGACGCAATTTTTGTTAATGTCATGGAGAACCAGAACAACATCACATTCACACATGGTAATCTAATATATTTTAATATAAAAATATAAAGCCATAAGTACGATAAACCCACGTGTTGGAAAATTTCTCTGTTGAGCTCGAGAAAAAGATTCTCCCAAATAGGTGGTTTTTGTTCAAAATAGTGGAGTGAAATGCTGAGGAGGGAGGTTTGGTTTGCCGCTCTGCGATCATTTTGTGTACAATTTAGGCTAAAAAGACTGGGACCTACAGTTTAATATGGATTCCGAACCACTTCACAAACATCCGTGTCACCGCCAGGATTTGAACCTGAAGCCTGTGGTGACAAAGGCCAGAGCCCTTGGCCAATTGGTTATCAAGCAGCTGGGGAGGAGAGAAGCACAGTATGCCTATCGTTGAGCTCTCTGAGTAATGCTAAATCTACTATTCATTTACATTACTATAGTAGTAAATGAAAGTGCGAGCTCAGAGATGCCATCCATCCATTCTACATCTTTTCAAAACTGTGGAGCAAAAGGGGAGAAGAGGGTAACAGAATTGTGTGCACTGAGTAACGCTTAATCTTCTATGAATTAGAATTTCCAATATCAAATAACTTAGGTTGAAATGCCTGATATTTTAAAACATTAAAATAGTTTACGTAATAATTTGTATCTGCCATTTCTACTCAAAGAAATGAGCTACAGCTCAAAACACTTAAAATAGTCTAGCCGCTTTAAAAGCGATATTGGAATAGTTAAACTGTATCGCATAAATCTTTTTCTCCTCATCGATTCTGAAGGGCTGCACATATGAAACGGGAGCTTTTCTAGCCAAGTGCAGATGTCAGGACAGTTTTATTGCCTCCGAAATCAATGTCAGAATCCATTTGCTTCAGGATGGGTACGTTTAGAATAACACGTAAAAAACGTCGGATATTCAAACGAGAATAAGCATTATGAGATTAATTTTACTTCTGCTTCGAATAAAGGAGTCACTTTTCTTATTCGTAAGTACAGAAAAGAAAAGTTATAATATATCTTTTTAAAAATATTTCGTAATATATAAATTCGTTATATATATCTTTCTAAAAATATTTAGTTATAAATAAATTAGTTATATATATTTTTCTAAAAATATTTCGTTATAAATAAATTAATTATATATATTTTTTTAAAAATATTTCGTAATATATAAATTCGTTATATATACTTATATCGTCCTAAAAATATTTTATTATAAATAAATTAATTATATATATATTTTTAAAAATATTTCGTAATATATAAATTCGTTATGTATACTTATATCGTCCTAAAAATATTTCGTTATAAATAAATTAATTATATATATATTTTTAAAAATATTTCGTTATAAATAAATTAGCTATATATATATCTTTCTAAAAATATTTAGTTATAAATAAATTAGCTATATATATCTTTTTAAAAAATTTTTGTTATATATAAATTAATTACATATATATATATATATATATATATATATATATATATATATATATATATATCTTTTTAAAAATATTTTGTTACATATAAATTAGTTATATATAACTTTTTAAAAATATTTTGTGCTAAAATCAATTTATTTTAGTGTGAACAAATATAGCTAATAAATAGATCAAATGTCAGTATATATATATATATATATATATATATAATAATTAAAAAGCTGCCATGTAATATAATTTATGTTTTTTATAAATATCATTACAACTGGAAGTGATGTGATAATAATAATAATTTGCATTTTAGATGAAAATTTTATTCCTTACTCAATGTTGACAGTTGATTTATATTTTATAATATGTTTCTCTTTTTTGGTCATTAATTTAACTTAAATTTATTTTCAAAATTTCGAAATAAGCATGCAAATTAAGGAAATTATTATTGAATACTAGAAGATGTGACCAGTATTCTATGGCTACAAAAAATTAAACATTTTTAGAGTTTTTAAATTTTTATTAAAACAAGATGTCAGTCAATAATTAAAAATTTGAGATTTTAATTAATATAAATATCTGAAAGTAGTAACAATTATTTTAAATAATCTTTTTTTCGATTCTCATCTTTTAACATTTGTTTTAAGAATACATCAATCTTCAGATAAAAAAGGAAAAACATTTTGTTTATAATTACTTAATTATGCTACCAAATGGCGCCAGCCCTTTTTTAACGATTAGTGCCATCTGATGGAGTAAAAATGTGGTAGCAATAAAAAATAAAGTTTTTATTTAATTAATAAATAGTTATTAATACATATTTCGCAATTTGTGTTTACGAACCAGATAAATAAATAATGTATTCAAAAGAAAGCTATATTTTAAAGTATTATAGTTTGTATATTTAAGGAGATACAGACAGACAAATCTTTGCTTTACACATAGAAAACAAAAATTCGCCAACAATGAAAGAGTTTTAAATTCCTTATTCTAAATTACAAATTTTAAAATTTTTCTTTTAACTGACACTAGTACGATTTTCATGAAAGTTATGATTCTTTTTCTTATTTTATAGATTTGTAATTGGTATTGCAATAGTTTCTTTTTTTTTTAAATCAGATGTACTAACCATGGCATCAAGATCTAAATCCTCCCACTTTTGGATAACATTTTAAATTAATTGGTGTGTCAATAAAATAAATTGAAAGTTTAAAAAATCGAATTAATCTTCTATAGAAAAGTAAAAAGTGCTATTGTTCTTATGTAACTTTTTTACTAGTCATTGGAAATAAAAAAAATATTTAAACAGAACGGAATCAATACTACTTCGAAAACTTCATTCATTAAAAGACATTTCTAACAAGGATTTTTTGAATTATACAATAATTTTTCTACAGTAAATAATAAAATGACGCTATTCTTCGCAAATTTCATCATGATGCTGAATTGTTTGACAATTTGCCTTTAAAATGACGATATTTATTATTATAAAAATCTTTATTTAGCATATTTCAATTCAATAAAAGACGTTTGCTTAACAAATCAAAAAGTAATATACCATTAATTCACGCTATTTTGAATTATTTAATGGAATTGTGGATAGATTTCTGCTCAAAAAATATTAAAAATATTTATTTAAATCAAGGTGCCTGTCCTTAACATATTTCTACATTCAAGCACAATTTAAATGATTCACGCACATTCAAAATGTTATATCAATAACATACATTACACTGAATAACTGTAATGAAAAATAACTGCCATCAGAATATACAAGATAATGAATTTCACTGAAAGAATACCGAATGTCACTGAAAATTACAAAACAACTCAATAAGATACTATAATAAATGGATGAATTCTGAAAATGTTTATAAACATCAAAAGGGAATTTCACATTTAAAATTTAAAATTTATCAACTAATATTGAATAACAACCGAAAACGAAATTGAAATATGTTTAATTAAATTATGTTGTGAACCTCTTACCTTATGTGTAATTACTGAAAAGAATTGCGTCCAGTAACTATGAATGCACTTTGTAAGAAAGAGAAAAAAATCCATTTCTACTGTAAATATTTAATATTTCAAATGTAACACAAACATTTCATGTATAAAATTCAATTTGTATAAATATTAATATTTAAAAATCTTTCCATTTGAATTAAAAAAAAAAATTAGATATATTCCCAATAGTTATACACCATTTTCATAGATTTTTAATTTTTCGAAACAATCTGAGATATAAATATAAATTGAATAAACACAAATATTGCTTATTTTAAATTAAATTATAACTTGGTAATTTGTAATTGATTTCATTTTATTTCACTTATGTTTCGAATTGATGTCAATAAACTTTATTATGACTGTCGCAAATACGATTTTTATAAAATTAATTAATAATTTTTAGTTTATATATTTGGTTTTTTGATCATTAGAATTGTGTTGAAAATATTTATGATGCGGTCTTATTTGGTAGATAACGAGATAAAAATTTAAATTATAATGAGTTTTCTGTAAATATAAGTAAGATAATTATTAATAATAAAAGACGATTAAATAATTTTTGCTTTAACTAGCAAACTTATTTTAATTATCTAATTAAATATATTAAGAATCCTTAATTATTGAAATTACAAAACTATACTTTTATTTCAAAATCTATAGTTTAATGCATTTTAATTGGGTAATAAAATATGTGCTTATTAACTATTCAAAGAATAAATCATAAATCTGCATTCAACAAATTAAATCTATGGAGTGTGTTTGTTATTAAAAATATATAAATTCTTCCTTAATCAGAATAACATCTTGGAAATCAGAGAGAATTTAATCACAAAACTAAAAGGTGAAATCAGCCAAATCATTCGAAGTATGGTAATTATCAATATTTTTATAAAAATTAAAGTATTATACATTTATTTATTATAGATTGATGTATTAAAACATTTCTCGAAAATTAGAGAAGTTTTTATCACAAAACTAAAAGGTAAAATCAGTAAAATCAGTAAAATCCTTCAAAATTAAACATCCATTGAATGTTTGTAGTCGTTCGGAATCGACTTTAAATCGTAGGTCCCGGTCCTAATAGGATCGTAGAGCGTTGCGGGGGCATTGTTACTCCGCGTCCGTATCTTCAAGTTACACGCGCCCCCTGGATAATGCAAAGTGAGTAACGTCTGTGCCGCGCTTGCCTTAAGGCATCCAAGACCAAACTGTCTAAGTGTTTGCCAGCGGCATTAGAACAAAAAAAAAACTTTAAGATTGATAATTATCAATCTTTTTATAAACTTAATTTTTTCTTCTACATAGAAAAATAAAGGATTTTGCATTTATGTGTTAATATATGCTGCAGATATTACGATGCAATGTCGTTATAAAGTTTGATGAATTAAGAGTTAATTAAAAACTCTGTCACTCAGAGAGCTACAAATGAAAACACAAATAATTATTTTATTTATTTAATTCTATTTTAAAGATAATTTTAATTTTATCTGTTCATGAAATTGCATTGATTTTTTCTTCGGATTCAAATCGGCATCAATTGAAAATAGGATTTTTATAGAAGAAGAATTTTGTAATATATGTGAGTCGTTCAATAAATTTTTATCGAGGAATAATATTAAATAAAAAAAATTGATTTTACAATTTGATAAACTTAGGTCACGTTCCATGTACATTTCGTCGAGTAAAATGACTTGCAAGATCCCCCACTGCTATTCTTCGAAGACGTGTTTCATACTATTTTATGGAAGTCTTTTAAAATTGCCTGTAAAGCGTTTTATAGGGGTAATTTCAGTCTTAAGGCATCCATCCGCCTTTTAGTTTTCTTTCAGCTCCAATATAAACACAGAAAAAAGGCGCAGCTGAGACAGTTAATTCTGGTTTAAGTACAAGATAAGTACTTTTCTTTTAAAATTTTCGAAGTGTTATCTTTATTTTAATGGTTATTCAGACTTCATACGACAGATAGTTTTTTTTTTTTTAAATTCTTAAACATTAGTCACCCTGGTGTCAGATGAAATCTAGTGATGCTTTGGGAATTTGGCGACTTTTTTATCCGAATATTTTAGTAAAAGACCTTATTTTTTAAACCAATTCGCCAAATGTAGAATAATCATGCATCAGAATAAATCTATATAATATGTAGACAATTTTAGGTTTACTTTTTGCATAATATATTATTAGTACTGTGGGACCAACTTGTGGCTCAGTAGCAATGTGAGCATTAGGGCTGATGTTTAAACAGCTCGATCGCGTTTATGATGTTCGGCATCTCGCCCCGTTCATCAAACTACTTGGTGTGTGTTTTCCCGGTTTTCTCCCATACGATAAGCAAATGTGGGGCAGTTTCCTCTAAAAGTCCTCCTTCTTCAACGACACAGAGCCTTCTACCTATGAGTGCTCCATCGCAACAGAATCTGCCCCTTTCCCTTCATATATGAGTACATTACTCAGGAGATCCTTGTCCCCCCGCCATTGCAGTACACTGAGGATTAGACAAAACAACAATACTATACATTTTTTGTTTAAGAAAACAATTTATATTTTTGCTAAATATAAAGGCTCACTACTGGCTTTCATTATGGTCACTGCTTTCAGAAACTATGTGATATGATTGCGATTCTCATAATGACTGACTCAAGATATATTTTTTTTATGGCATATGACGAAAAATAAAACTCCTATTAAGATTGAAAGGGGAGCTATAAATATAATAGGATATTCAATATTATTACTTGGGTGAATGTTAACATCAGGATTAGATTTAAGTAAGAATTTTATAGAAAATATTACTATTCGAAATGAATAGGCTGCGGTTATACCAATAGAAATAATTTTTAAAATTGTAATAGTTGATAAAAAGCTTATAATAAATTAGTGACTCAATAATTGGATCTTTTGAAAAAAATCCTGATATAAAAGGAATTCCTATTAATGCACAACAGGCTACCCCTAAAATTGATATAATAATAGGTGATGATATTATAGTCCCTATATGTCGTATATCCTGATATGAAGAAGAATGAACCGGCGCATACAAATATTAAGGATTTAAATAGAGCTTGGATAATTAAATGAAAAAAAGCTAAAGAAATCGCACCAATAGAAATTGAAAATATTATAACAGCAATTTGTCTAAGTGTAGATAAAGCAATAATTTTTTTTTTTTATGTCTATTTCCCAGTTAGCGGATATTCTTGCGTAAATTGTAGTTATTCTTGAAATGTGACGAAATTAATTCTGAAAATCTTCCAAGACGGTAATATTCTGCATTCTTTTCCGTGAAGAAAAACATCCAGGTAGAATAGATTTGCCATATGCCATTTTTCAAACGTAAATAAAAATGTTTTAGATCAAAATGTAACATAACGTTTTTTTTAATATAAGAAAGAATTGACTCTATTACCTAAGATTAATTAAATCTTCGTTCAGAAATAGCAGATATTTTTATAAGTATTTAGCAGTTAGTGAGATATTTTATTCTCTTCTAATGTGTTAAACGAAAAATCATTTTATGTAAAAAAAAAAATTTTGTTGAAGTATTTCTACAAATTGTTTTCACTTACAATTTTCGTTACTCATTTAATCTTAAAATTACCCATATAGATTCACAGAAAGTAATCACAGTGAATACCACTGTTGTTTTTGTTGTCGTATCCTCTGAAGAGTACAAGAAAATCAAATATCACAGTGTTCCCGATTAATATTGGCTATGTTGATTACCAGCTGAGTATAAATCCTCTTCCGTGGAATGTTCCAGACAATGTATGACGGCTGCAACAGCTGGGCAATCAAAGACATGATGAGGAGTCAACTCGACAGTTGCTACATTTTTGGTATTTTTTAACGCCACCAGCAGAAATTTTCATATTTTTGTAATGCTTCATCCTTAATTTTGTAAGAGTAGTAGCTGTTTTCTGTTGATATTTAGTTCTGTAATTTGTTATTGAGTTTTAATCTTAGAAGGAGTTATAAGTTTAGAATATGCACAAGGGAGGTAAGAATGGTAGTCTGACTCAGACTTCTGCCATTCTTCGACACATAATCTGAAATTTCATTAAATTCCAAATCCACATGAGCAAGCATCCATTGCAGGATAAACTTGTATATCATTAACTAATGTAATGTATTTAACAATATTTATATAAATACGTTAACATTAAAATATATTCTGATTTAAGAAGTTCCAGATGAACACAACCAATTTCAAATGTAGATATTTTTTATAGTTGAACTAAATATGAAGTGATGAAAAAGAAGAATATATCTAAAAATGTAAAAACAAAAAGTGACTAATAAAATCTAATTGCATGACGAACACCAAATAAATAAAGAAATATAAATGTAATTACACAGAAAAAACTTTATTTCATTTTGGACAAAATCATAGAAACCGTTTTTCTTTCCAGAACGTTAAGTTAGCAAGTTAAAAAGACTAGGCTTATAAAAAAGTTTAAAAATGTTCACGACTTTTTTAACTATCAAGTTAAGAAAATACAGTGACAAAAACATCAGGAAATATATCTATACCACCCCTGAAAACAATTATTTAATATCACTGCAACAAATCAGTTCTAGTTATTTCGAAATACTATGCTCAAAAACCAACAGCAGGTCTCAGAAAATTTAATTTCTTGGCAACAACTAAAAAGTTGTTCAAAACGTCTTCCTGATGTTGAGTAACTGACTTGATCTTCCTTTTCACATCCCCCAAACTTAAAAATTTCCCCAAAACTTTTAGGGGGGAAACCTCTTTGAACTCTTCTGCAAAAAGGGGAAGAAAATCGCTTTCACCTGGAGGGGGAGTGCTTCCAAGGGGAGCTAGCTGGGAGGAGTGAGGGTCTGACAGACCAACTCCGGGCAAAGAAGAATGTTTATCCGGCACAAACAGGAGATTCTCGGCAAACAGTCCTTCCTCAACTTCTGTCTACACTCTGTGTGGGCGGGGCACTCGATTAGAATGGTTTACGATTTGCAACTCGGCACTCTACCCTTTTTTTTCCCCTTTTTTTCCCCTATATCTTTATCTGATGGCTAGAAAAATCCCTGGGGAGATAACAGATTTGGTAGGCAGAAGAAAGTACGGATTTTTTTTTTTTTTTTTTTAAAGGAAAAAAATATTGCTTTTGGTGTGTGTGCAAAAAAATAGTGGGGGTAAAATAAACATTCTCTACCAGAAGTCGGAGTGGGTTTTATTTCATTTTGTGGAAGGGGGAAGTCGTTAAAAATGCATGCGAAATGGATTGAAATCACAGGCACAGGAGGTGGTGGCACTTTTCCCCACTTTCTACAAACAAACTTTTCTTTGAGCAAGATCGATAAGTGTGAATGATTGATGTCCAGTTGTGTGCTTATTTTCATCGGACTTGATTTTAATTAGTAGACATAGTTTTTTTTTTTTAATAAGAAAGGTAAATGTAATTCCGAAAAGTATCAGTTATTGATCTGTTTGAGTTGGAAAGAGTATTTTTTTACTTTTTCTAATTTATTAATTTTATTAATTTCTTTTTTCTGTTTCTTTAATGCTTGGTTTAAAAGGTAATAAATTTATTTTTGTAATATTTCTTTCGACCCCCAATTTTTTTCTTTGATAAAAAGAAGATTAATAGTTTTCATGTTGTTTATCGTAAGCTATTAAAATATAAGAAAATCAAATGTAATCCTATGTTTATATACTCTGTTACATAATTTAGTACATTATATATTATAATTAATATATATATATATATACGGTAATGTATTAATATTCTATAAAGTAGTCTAAATAATTAATTAGCTTTACCTTTTCAAAATTAGTTTAAATTAATTTTAAAATTAATTAATTGGAATTAATATTTAATAACTCAAATTTTTTTTTTTTTTTATAATTCAATACCCCAAAGACTTATTTCAGACTTATCTGAACACATTTATATTTAAATCCAGTGAATATGTTTATGTTACATACTTATCATATGTACAATTTAGAAACTTTTATTTTTTTCCGTATTTTCATGAAGATTAATAGCAGAACATATAGTATTAATTTAATTAATGTTTCATTTACTTAATGTACTTTTTAATGCAATGCCTGCGTGTGCAGCAGTTTTTCAAATCTATTCCACCTTTTATCGTATAAGCGAACATATTTTTTATCCAATATTTTTTCGATATAAAAATGTTTTTTGTACAAGGAAGCAAAGTTAGTATTCATAATGTACAAATAACTAAATATTATTTGCGCAAAGCTTACGTCAATAATAAACAAATATAATAAGCACAAATATACTCATAGTATACAACAGACAACTTTATGTCATTTTCTTCAAATTTATATAAGGAAACATTGCATGAAATAGAGTTATCTTTTTTTTATGAAAGTTGAATGCATGTTTCTGGATTTCTCAGCACAGATATTTATATTTGCAAGAAATGTTAAAATAAATATTTAATTTGTATATAATGTGTAATATCTCCTTTATATAAAAATATATACCAAGAGATTTAAAAAAAATGGCCCTAAATCTTAAAAAATTATAACCCTAAATGTAACTTAAGCCCTGAAACTTTACAACTTAGAAGTTCAATTTTTTTTTCTTAATTATTTTCTAATGTAGTTAGTTCGTAGTCAAAAATAGTTAGTCATAGTTATTCTTTAAAAACCTTTTGTGAATATGCTTCTATCAACATGTTGTTATTAATATTCTCAAAGAATATTATGATAGAAAAAAAATATGATATATAAATTATGATTCATCATTTAAATAATATAAATGCTACAAGATTGGAGATTCAAATTTTGTTTTCAATTATTTTTTTTATTTTGTCTATTAGTATTTCAGTAAATTATAAAAAATATAGTTTTTAATTTCTCTATTCTTATAAAATTCTAATTTAAAAATTAGCCGTAAAATCAAATTAAACATTATGAATGTAAGTTAGTTTAACTAATTAACAATTTTACTTTGTACAAATGTGGTAAACATATCTGATTTTATAAGATAAAAATATATTTCTATTAAAGAATATTCTTTAAATTAAAGTGGTAAAATAATGTGTGTTCACGATCGTCCTTTAAACTTATTTTTGTTTGCTTTTTTTAGTACTGTTGTTTTAAGGGAAAAAATTTCAGGGGAGGGGGATTTTCTCTCAATTTCGTTGTGGATTTTTTTCTTACTTAAATTCACTAAAGTAAAAGATATTGCGTTTCATTGAAGCTAGGCAAGTTCAGTTTAATCTTGTAAAGTAAAATAGGACGTTAGGCGATGCAGTGGTCCAATGTATCATATAGTATTTATATATACACACATATAAATATATTTATATAAGTATACATATACACACACGCACACATGTGTGTGTGTGCTTCTTTAGTGGCGCGACAACCACATGTTGGACCAAGATTTTCTGGTTACTGGCAGATTCCGAAACATGATATGTTGTTTTCTTTTAATAGTTAGGTTTGGTTAGGTTTGTCAGCTCTAAACCCAATCATGTCAGACTGGGATCTACGGTTTAAACTGGATTCCGAACCACTGCACATATCCTTGGAAGAGCTGGGACTAGAACTCGAAACTCGTTGTACAGAGCACTAGTCACTCGGCTATCAAGCCCCCATATAAATATATATATTAGAAACGTCCTCAATACACAGCAATGTCAGGGAGTAAATCAAAAGTTAAATTGCCATCTTCAATGTCTTAGGAGAAATATATACATCTGGCTAGCATGTGAATTATTTAAAAAGGCTTTAATTTTTTTTTATTGAAAACAAACTTTTTAAATTATTCCACTGAAAACATTTTCCAGATTTTACTGGAACGAATATCGAGACCAAACCATGTTAGTTTCCCACTGTCCTCGAAATAATTCAATGTAATTATTCAATCGATTTCTCACAATGACTGAAGTTATAACTGATTTCAAATCTTCCCATGTATTTTAATCTTATGCACAGCCCATTTAAAATATCCTATTGACTTACCCCTGTTTAAAATAATGGCATTCTACCGTTTTGAAGTTCTTTTTAATAAAAATGCATTACTTTTACCAGTTGCATTAAAATTATCGTTTACTAAAACTTCCTACATTAACTACTTGAAAGACACGATAATTACAACAACAAAAAAAGTTCGGGTATGAAATAATTGTGCTTCAAAAAGTATTGCCACTATAAAAATGAGCAATATCCCACAAGATCAGTTTAGTTTTCTACCGCATGTAGTCACACGTATCATTAAACAGCAGGCAAGAGTCTTTCCATGTTAATATGGTCATTCGGAAGAACCTATCTCGCCGTCTCACGTCGGAAAACGGCAAATAATGAGCAGAAAGGGTTTTGTGTTTGAGAATATAATCAAGTCTTCATTATTTGTGAATTTTTCCTTTCTAAGCATATTATAGACATGTGCTACAGTTGACTGCAACATAGATTGGACATCTAAATCTAAACTCTATAGACATCACTTTTTGTAACTTCAACAGGGACATTGCAAGGTTCGAATGTTTCATGGTGTAAATTTTAAGTTATGATTCTGTTAGATCATTTACCGGTTGGCAACTAAGAAATGTTGAGAACAGAAAAAATTAGAAAAAAATAGTTTATGAATATGGAGGAAGGAAGAGGGAACGAAGTGTCGTGTGATCTTGAAGGCATGCTGATGCAGCTGTTTGTTTTTTGATGGTTGAACTCTTTGTGAATATTCATCGCTTGTAGTTTGGCTAGTGTGAGTTCAGATTGCAATTAAGTATGAATAAAAGTGTTGTTGAATTTTGACGTTTGTTTTATTGAAATACGAACTTCGGCAGAATTCCAGTGATCTGATGGCCAATTGGCCAGACGGGAATTTTGGGAGCTGAATGGCCGAGTGGATAGCGCGCTTACGATCGTGGCACAGGTTTCGGGTTTGAGTCCCGACGGTGCCATGGATATTTGTAGTGGTTTGGAATCCACTTTAAACCGTAGGTCTCGTCTCATATAACCGCAGAGCGTCACAGAGACCAATCAGACTAAGCGAAAAAACAAACATCGGTAGAATTCGAGAACTCATAAACACATATCGAGTAACAAAAGGAAGATAAACTGGAAAATTACAAAAGTTGGAATTAAAAATTCGAGATTTTTTTTTTTTTTCTTATTAGATTTTGTTCATTTAATGCATGCAAAAATTCTGTTAATTCTCTATTTATTTAACCGTAAATTCCACATGAATTCAGCAACAGAACATAATAATGGGATGATGCCACCGCACACTTCTTGCACTAAAAGGGAAAAAAAAGAACCTATTTTATTACAGGCTATAACCATTGAATGGCCATTGACCGAATAATCGCTACGGTCTCTTAAAGGCGATTTGCTTTACACGTTATTTGAATTCTTTCGCACATTCTTTGCTATAATCTTTTCATTCGATTTATATTTTATTTATTTACTGAATGTGTGGAATAAATATACAAGCATTATTGTAGAGAATAGTGAAGAAGCACTGCATTGAATATGTTTATTTACTTTTAGGTATTGCAGCTATAGGAGAAGTAAATGAATTAATTTAAGAAAAAGTTGTTGTTATTTTTCGAGTTGGTATTTTTACAGTATATGTTAGTATATAGAATACATCCCCTGAAATAATATTTTATTAAACTACTTAATCTTTCTCTGTTTATTTTTTTCTAACAATGTAAAGAAATTATATTCATTTTATAAGACATTATGAGTACAAGATACCACGCATGAGGTAATTTGAATAAATTTAAAGGAAGTTGATGAGAAAAGAATTGAACCAAGATTCTGCCAATGCCCAAATGTTGCCATTTTGAAAAAAAATTTAATTAGGTACTTAAGGTAAAAATGCATGGATGTAAAGATTATTAATACAATAAACAATTTGAAAAAAAAATAATAATTAATTAATATTTTTTAATAATTGTTAACATTTTTTGAAATTAACGAGACAAACTAATGAACCAAGGTACTGCCATTTTAATCCCCTTCAACAATTCTAATTCATTAGCTTGATCACTCTTAATGAATATTAAATATAGAGTTCCTTTACTAAGCATTATCCTTATTTCTTTATTCTTATTGAATTTCTACTGTTTTTTCCTACTTTTATTTGACAAACTTTTAAAGACATCGTATTTATTTTTTTGAACTTTAAGATGTTTGAATCTGTTATATGAACTAAAACATGTGTTCAAGTTGTGTATGGGTGTCTATTCCTACCCATGAGTGCCCTGCAGTGCGGAACGGACATCTCATGGGCAGTCTACTCATGGATGAAGGAAAACGGTGAACTTTCTGTTCTGATGGTGCACCAGTAAGTAGAAGACGAGTCACTAAAGAAAGAGGGCAGTGCCTTCCGGGAAGACTTTTAGGAGGAACTAACCCATATTTAAGCATCGTATAGGACAAACTCCTGTAATACTGTCCAGGTAATCCGACTCACGCAAGATGCTGAACAATACAAGAGCCATCGAAATTCTTCGTTTTTTAAAACAGTGTCTACAACAAAGCAGCCAGCTGATTGAACATCAGCCGTAATGCTCAGTAAGGGCGCACGTTACCACTGAGCCATGAATCGGGCACAAGTTTTCGTAATAACATAATTTGAATAAGCAATTTTAACTATAAATAACAAAAAATACAAGTTCACTAAAACATAATACACACACATAAAATACACCACACATACACATACACACACATAAAATACACCACACATACACATACACACACATAAAATACACATACACACATACACATACACACACACACATACACACACACATACATACATATATATAACATTATGTTTGTATAACAATGTCCCTGATTTCATAACATATTATAAGTTATTTTCCAACAATCACCATTCGTTCAACTTCACTATAACGGTCACAGCTTGAAATTCTAATAAGCCGTTACAGAATAAGTTCTATAACAATCATTAGCCGGTCTTCTTTGACTACTGTACTACTTTTCCCTTTAAAAGTTGCCTGTAACTGATCTACGAGCCATCAAATGCATGGTGTCAGCTCACGAACTCATTCATGTGGGATAACGACTACATTTTCTCTCTATCTCGACACCGGCACAAAATCACCTGTATTTCGAACCCTTATCATGCCAAGAATCGATATTCAAAAATTCTAATTATTCAGCCTCCGAGGCATACTAATGAACAGATTTTTCACTCCCTAAGTATTCACCATTCTTTATATTCCACAACTATGATCCTATTTAACCATCGTTCCGTGCACTGCCATCCTTCTTAATATCCATACAAAGAGAAAAAAAATTTTTTTTTTTTTACTTCATATATCAGTACACACCAGGGAAAAAAGAATATCGTTTTCATTTTTTCGTAGATCCTGGCAGAAATGTTCTTTTTTTAGGGGTGTGAAGGGGGTTGGGGCTGATTGAAAACGATCGCAGGGAAGGTGTTTAAAAAAAGACGATGTCCCCAGGGGATGGAGGAAGTGTTTTTTCCATCCTGTCGCTAATTGCCTGGAAGGTGGTGGGGCGATAAGAATAGCACCTTCAATTCTTGTCATCAGAGTTGTCGTTAAGGTGGCCGATCGATTGGTTAGTGTGAGAGGAACTGATCGATCCTTTCATAACTTTCTTGACACAAGGATTGATTTTGGGATAGTTTCGATCCTTTAGACACAAAAACTATTAGCATTACTAAAGGAATCTCTGAATCTTCTGTAGTTTGCTTAAAGAGGATTATAATGGCTTTTTACCACATGTTGATCGTATTCTCTAACACTTAATAAAATTAAAATTTTGAATTATTAATACAGTTTATTGATTAAAATTGTTGTAATTTACTAATTGTTGTAATTGTTTTGATAATATTACTAATGTCAGAGAATGAAATGTCCTCATGCTATTTAATGTCTTTCAATAAACTGCCACGAAAACTATCCTCACCAAACTAACATGTGTATTTAATGTATTCTAATCTATATAACGTACATATCGTTGATAACAATATACAAAGTGAGGATACTATTATATTAGACTTGTTATAAACTGTCCACATTACAATCATGAATCAGACTTCATAACTTTCTTGACAGAAGGATTGATTTTGGGATAGTTTCGGTCCTTTAGACACAAAAACTATTAGCATTATTAAAGGAATCTTTAAATCTTCTGTAGTTTACATAAAGAGGACTTTTTACCACATGTTGATCGTATTCTCTAATTCTTAGTAAAATCAAAATTTTTAATTATTATTACAGTTTATTCATTAAAATTGTTGTAATTTACTCAATATATTTTGATAATATTACTAATGTGAGAGAAGGATATATTTTCAAGCTGTTTAATGTCTTAAGAATAAATCGTTTCTAGAATAATATTTAGAAAATATCGTTTATGTCACGATGTTTAATGTCTGCCATGAAAACCATCATATCCAAACTAATCTATGCTTTTAATGTATTCCACGTATTCTAATCGATGTATCTTTCAAGGCAATATACAAAGTGAACTATACCGATTGTACTATATTGGACTTGTTATGAACTATCTACATCACAAACGAATCATGAATTAGATTTTGTAATTATTTTAGTTGGTAAAACAAAAAAATATTGCAGGTCTATCATATAATTTTGATAAAAAATAATCCTATATTTCTTCAAAATATATCTTATAACGATCATTATTGCTTAGAAAAAGTTATTATCAACTCAATTCATTAAAAAAACTAATTTAGTTATACGTTTCCTAAGAAAATATATTTTAAAATCGGGAATAGGTTTTCCTGAAGGTGTTCCTATATTTGTACTAGTAAAACAGTTTATTATAATAATATATGCAGCTTAATAGATTTAAAGGTGCATTTACATTAGTAAAACAGTAAATCATAGAAGTTGCCAATCCAATATTTGTAACGAATGTTACTAAAGAGCACAAAATATGACACTTTAAGCATAAAGGGGATAATCAAAACCATAATTTTCTGCTAAAACATCTTTGACACACTTCTTTTAATTTCTGATCAATTAAATCGTATTGCAAATTATAAAATCTTTATTCATTATAAAAATTGTATCAATATATCTATTGAAATACGCGTACAAAAATAAAATGTCATAATCATCAAGAATTTGTTTGATGCTTTAATATTATTGTAGAAACTAATCATTTGGGTATAAATTTCTTGAGACATCTCGCTGTAATGAAATTTTTTTGAATATTTTGAAAAAGAAGGAAATTGCGATTCCAACGAAGTTCTCAGGGGAAATCATTGTTGATAGTCTTTGGAACAAATAAATTCTTCATGTGATAAGAAAAAAAAAGATGTCATAAAAATTCGAGAGAAAAATCCGATTAGCATATTGCATAGGGAAAGAAGAACATCGAATGTAAAACATCTGCCTGGATTTTTGTTTTGTCTAGCAAAAAAAGATTTTGGAGTCGGAGTTTATTTATTCAAAACAAATCTATTGGATATGGAAGTCAAATATTTATTCTCTAGAATGCTGAATTTCAATCACTTAATACAAATGTCAACATATTTGTATTCCATCAGAATAAACATGACTTACTACCACTCTGAAAAATAATAAAATAAAATAGCATAAATATCAATCTAATCATAACATAATGTGCTTTTCACTTTAGATATTATAATTGCACATTCTTCGAATGTTTCAAGTCTACAGCTAGATTTTAAATAAATTCTGAAGCATGAAAGTGTTATAAAATGCCTGTTTTATAATTTTGAGACAATACTTCAGTTCCTACTATTAGTTCACACTCTCCCTATATATATCTTGTTCAAATTTTCAATCGTTCATAAAATATTTTTTATTCATCCACTCAAGTTCAAATACATTTTTTGAACTTGTAGTGGATGACACTGGATGTGAATGCAGTTTTTTCAAACATTAATTAATTCATTAAATTTAATTAATTAATTTTAGTTTTTTTTAGATTTAAGTTGCATGTATCTACCAATAGATGGCGCTAGATGTAAGAGGAAAATTACAACTATATTTATAAAGGCCTTTCTGCAATATAGTGTAAAAAATGTAGGAATTGACATTAATTTTTTTATATCCTATCGTCAATTGTCCAATAAAAAATTAAAAGAAGTATTGCAGATGTATTTGAATTAACTGACTACATGCCGACCTTTCGGATACATCTTCTACGGTTAGTTCGACTAGAAAGGCAAGAGAAATTTTTTAGTTGGTGAGGTAAAAGGGCAATTTCTGTTTTCTGTGGTTAAAAGTATAAGAGGTGGCTTTGGACTACCTGCCTATAGCGTGGTAGGAATATGTGTTAAATTAATATATATCCCCACCTTCTCGTTTCTTGTCACTGTTAGAATGTTCCCAGACTTGATTGGAATCGACGCTTTCCTTAGAATTTCGTCTCTTAGATTCTTAAGGTATGCCTCCATTTATAACATCGTGGTAACGTGAGGAATTAACTAGCAGGAAGATTCAGTTACTTTGCAGTAATTGCTTTCAGCAGCGATGATACTTGATGTTTATTGTGCAATGTGTTTGAAGTTCCTCGTATCGATATCTAAGCTGCTTTATGAGAGTTTTATAGGCTTTCTCCTGTACTACACGCAGATGCTCTACAATTACGTCCTCCCCTCATCCTATGAGAAACACAAGGCCCACCGATATTCAATGTATGTATATGTATGTATATATTAATAAGGATAGTTTCATTATATACATAGACAAATGTTAAGGGCTAGAAATCATTGCAGGAGACAGAGAAAATCTTCCGATTTAAAGTGGCCTATGTGTGCCAAATTTGAGAGTTCTAAGCTGAAAATTGTAAATTTGTATATATGACAATTGAACAGATTTTCAAATTAAATTATTTTTTTAACGATTTAATAGAGCTTAATTTTAATCATGCTTATTTTTTACATGTACATTTAAAAAAATATATGTAAATATTTACTTCCCAAATTTAATAATGTTGGATCTTATTCTTCATTTTAATCGGTCGTTAAAATCTGAAAATGTTTTTTAAAAGAATACTCCTCATCATCATTTTATGGTAAATAACATTGTATAATACTTCTTCAATAGCGCAACTGCCCCATGGTGGGCCAAGGCCATCTGCCTACTGGCAGATTTCAAGATAGGAGACGTTTTTATTTTTAAGGGTAGTAGTGTCAGCCCTCTACAGTCATCTTTGACCGGGACCTACACAGTCAGTCACTACGGTTTAAATTGGATTCTGAACCACTACAAACATCCATGGCACGACATGGAACTCAAACCCGAAACCTGCTGTCCAACGTAGTCACTCGGCCATTAGGGCCATAATATAAAACTAGGCAACTTAATTTAAGTAGAGTTGTACTTTAAAAATTCATTTTTATTTGCGCAACATTTGAAAAAAAAATAATATGGCTTTCGAGAAAAAAAAATTTTTTCAAATTCAAATGAATAAGAAATAAATAAAATGGTTTTTGGTTAGCATAGACTCGTTTTTTTTTAATTCATGATTATCGTAATATTTAATAAAAAAATTTCAGAAGCTTAGAAAGATTTAACTCTTTGTATGGAATTACGTGTCGAAATTTAAATTTAAAAAAAAGAGATAAA
Source organism: Caerostris darwini (assembly GCA_021605075.1). Classification (NCBI taxonomy): domain Eukaryota; kingdom Metazoa; phylum Arthropoda; class Arachnida; order Araneae; family Araneidae; genus Caerostris; species Caerostris darwini. Next base: position 268,088 of record BPLQ01012118.1, on the reverse strand, counting down.
AAGCAAAGAAAATATTCACGAGACTTAATACGAAATTCAGAAAGCAAGGATAAAAATCAAAAACAATTAGTCCAGGCATTTGGTATTTTTTTTTTTTAATTATCCGCTTAAGTTCTTTAAATTCAAAGCTTACAGTTTTATCGTTCCAAAGCTCTGTATTGAAAAGCTTTCTTTCATTTTCCCTTTCATGTTTAATTTATTATAAATCTCTCGCTTTGTGTTATTTTAGCTCACAAAAAATGAAATGAATCTTATATTTCAACTGCGACTAATTGAGTTTCATTTGGATAAAATGCTTTGTTTTTTTTTTCTTCTTAAAGACTGAAATTCACTTCATAAATATTTATTCTTTCATATTAAAAGTACTTTCGAATTAGAAGCAAAAAGCAAAACAAAACGAGACGAGACATGTATTTATTTTGCTTAAGCCTAACTCACTAGACGGTAACTCATGACAAAAAAAAATGGTAGGATAATATGAATAGCAGCACATTGCTGTGATTAACTCATTGCTGAAGTTGAAAAAATTTTATTTCTTGTCTCTTCCAAATGTCAAGTATTATAAATTGCGATGAATTTTTCTGGAATAATTTATTTAAGCTCAGCAAGTAAAGTTCAGTTTTCAGGTAATGTTAGTTTTTTTTTTTTTTTTTTTTTTTTTTTTGTAAAGTATATTAAATTTTCAGAGATAACATTTAAAAGAATTTTAAAGCAAGATTTATTTTTTGAAAAAATTCATAATTGAATTTAAGGAAAATATCCTTTTAAAATACATAGACATAGAACAGTTGGTGATTAAAATAAATTTAAAAAAAAAAAAATAATAAAAGTATTTTCCTTTATCATTTACCATATTTTATTGTTTTATAAATATAATGAAGTTAATTACATTAGGATAAGAGCCAAAAAATATAGCAATATAGACATTGTGAAAGGAAAATTGTATGCGAAAGTAAATATCATGGCAATATTCATTGTATTCTTCTATAAAAAGTAAAAGAAATCAGACTTTTATACGAGTGAAACTTAATTATACGCTGAATACGAGATTTTTTTTTCAGCCTTTAGCCTTTTTACTCTGCGTATAATTAATTCAATAAATATCTACTTGAGAACCAATAATAGTGATCGTGGGCCTGATGACTGAGTGACTAGTGCTCGGTGCCATATGTTTTGGGTTAGAGTCATGGCGGTGCCATGGATGTTTGTAGTGGTTCGGAATCCAGTTTAAACCATAGGTCCCGGTATAATATGACTGTCCGCGGTATAATATGACCGTTGGGCTGACAACCCTACCCCGTATAAAAAGAAAAGCGTATCTTGTTTCGGAATTTGCTAATAGGCCGCCGGCTTGGGCAACCATGGGGCTGTTGCGCCATTGAAGAAGATGAAGAAGAAGAATAGTGACAGTAAGTTAAAAATTGATTAGAATTCAATTTTACATAATGTAATCAATTACATTTACCTTATTCAATTCCTTCTAATAGCTCCCACTCTCCCTATATATATCTTGTTCAAATTTTTAATCGTTAATAAAATACTCTTTATTCCTTCCCTCAAGTTGAAATTTATTTATTTTGAACTTGTAGCGGATGACACTTAATGTTAATACAGTTTTTTCAAATATTAATTCAGTAATTAAATTTAATTAGTTAATTTTACTTTTTTTTAGATTTACGTTGCCTATATCTACCAATAGATGGCGCCAGATAAAGTAAAAAATGAATGAAAATTATTTATAAATGACTTTCTGCAATAGAGTGAAAAAAAAGTAGGAATTGACTTTAAATTTTTTTTTTTTATATTACTTGTTTTTCATGAAAAGAATAGATTCGGCGGTGAGTATGGCAGAGTACATTGCATTAATAATCAAATTGTTTTAGTTGCAGAATTTTAGGTTTTCTTGCAATACAAAATGCCACTGAGTTAAATAACATTGTTTGAAGTAGTAAAATATCCATGAAAGCATTACTTAGCTTAGAGAATAAAAAACTTTTAGCGTTTTTCCTCGCTAGGTTTTTCTTTTCCAAAATAAAATTTGTATAATTAATTTTTAAAAAATTATATTATATTCCGTCATCATTGAACATAAAATATAATACAAGTAATAATTTTAAAAAAATGATTCTTGTTATACTAAGACAAGAAGTATACATTCTGATTATTTTTCTCATTAATTATTTATTATTATTTGATAAAGATTATAATCCATGAAGATTTTAATTTTTTGCATGAAGATTTTAATCCAGAATACATTTTTCAAGTAATCTCTCGATATGCAAACTTTATTTTTGTACCCACAATCCACATTTGTATTATCGATCACATTTACATTATCAATCAATAGGTTTTATCAATAGTTACATTTATTTACTTGTACCAAAACTCAATTAAGCCATTAATACGTATAATATATATGATAAAATAAACAATTACAGTATGGCCGACAAGAAAGGATGCAATCATAAATGTACATGTAAAACTAATGAACATCAAAAGAAACAGAGTAAGATTTTAAAATTTAGTAGAAAGTGGGAGAATTCCAAGTACCTAACGGAGTCTTGTAACAGTAAGTTTAATATTGTAGTGTACAGGTTGGACAACCAAATTGTAATTGGGTGTGGTTGGGTCGGAATATTTGAGGTACAGGTTCGAGAATTCACAGCTTTATTGGCACACAAACAAAACACCACACCACATACAATTAGAGACATACAATATTTAACCCATTTAAAGACTGATAATTATAGATTCGAGGAAGGACTTCCCTCCTAAGCCGAAAACCCGTAACTCGGATATGCGCAGGGTATGTTAAAATATATTTCCTCTCAGGGTGTGCTAAAATATATTTCCTCTCAGGGTGTGCTAAAATATATTTCCTCTCAGGGTGTGCTAAAATATATTTCCTCTCTGACCATTTATCCTGCCAGTACGTAGGAGAAAGCAAGATTACAATATGGATTTTACACTGCTGTATAGGAGAAAACCTATAAAACTCTCACAAAGCAGCTTGGATATCGATGCGAAGAACTTTAAACACATTGCACAATCACCATCAAGTATCATCGTTGCTGCAAAGTAACGGAGTCCTCCTGCAAGCTAATTCCGCATGTTACCACTGGGCCACGATTTCATGAATTCTTTTTGAATACGTCTTTAGAGTATTGGGGAGATTATATATTAGATTCTTTGCAATTCTGTCCACAGATCTATGGCCAAACGTATAAAACTAATTGTCCAAATATATTTGAAATATATATATATATATATATATATGTGTGTGTGTGGAGGTGAGAATCATCATAGATGATTAAATATTCGGGTACAATCCCAAAAATTTTTTTAATTACGACACACACATACAAAATAATTCACACCAACCTTTATGCCATGTAGTGGCAGTATTGGACCACACCCTTCAACTCTGATACCCTGGAAGAAGGCGAAAAACCCCTAGTTATCGTGCACTTCCCGGACTATTTGGGCTGCTGAAGAGAAAAGCTAACTGACATGGGAGATGCTGCGTCAAGCAGCGGTAGAAAATGGTTGTGAATATATCAATACTTTCTGTAAATATTAATGTAAAGATATATTCATTAAATATGTGTTGTTGAGAGAAAACCAACGTTTTTATGATGTGTTTGAAATACACCCCCAGACACCCACTGCAAAAGTACAGCCACTGTTAGACTGGTAGAAAGTCTAACAAAAATGTGGGGTTCGGTCGGGATGCATCAGTTGAAACCGGTGTAAATCTACAAAAATTGGGGTTTCGCCCGAGATGTGTCTTTTCCAGCCGCCCAACTCTACATAAATTGGGGGTTTGGCAGGGATCCGTCTTTTGCAACCTCCCAAATCTACAAAATTGGGGACTCGGGTCGAGATGAATCCGCTGGACTGTTGAAATCTACAGAAATTGGCAAGCATTTTTGTGTATCCGGCCGCCCTGGCCTATTGGATGAAGTGATACAGTGAGATAAGGCCACCCTGGCCAAGATGAATCTATTGGAATTTGAACAGAATGAAGATAGCCATTTTGTTGGAAGTTGAGATTCTGTTTGGATTTTTTTTTTGTGTATCCGGCCACCCTGGCCTATTGGATGAGTGATACAGTGTGATAGCCACCCTGGCCAAGAGTGATTCTATTGCAAAGAAGCCATTTTGTTGCCAAGTGTTGGAGATTCTGTTTGAGTCTTGTTTTTGTGTATCCGGCCACCTTGGCCTATTGGATGAAGTGATACAGTGTGATAGCCACCCCGGCTATAAGTGATTCTGCAAAGGAGATAGCCATCCCGGCTATAACAAGGCAAACCGTATTTGTGTATCCGGCCAGATAAGACATTTATTTTACAATAACTTATTTTCATATTTGCATGATAATATTTAATTTTAATTATTGCATTTTTGTTCTAATTCTATAAAAGTAATTGTTTTCATTCTGTTTAAATTTAAAAGGTTATTTTAGAAAGAGAATTCTATACAGTTGCTATTTTTTTATTTGTTTTAAATATTTAATCATTATTTTTAATCTGGGATATTCTATGCATTTGAATCATATGTTTTATATGTCTTTCTTTGATAAATTAATATTAACTAGTAAAATATCTAGAAATGTTTCTGTATTTGGATGATAGAGTAGAAAGTGCTATTTGACTTAACAACTTATTGATTTAACTGATGTGTGCTATAGATTATTTTTGCTAATTGATTTTATGGAAATTGAAATGTTTTCTATATTTTGGATTAATAATATTTTTGTGGCTTAGTATTTGTTTTGAATTCTAAATCAAATTAAGGGTGAAGTTGATTTATTGTTATTGTTTGTTTTGAAGATATAAATTTTAGGAAATTTAAAATGGCTTATATAGCCAAGGGTTTAAAAGAGGACTTGTGCATATTGTGTAGAGAACTAGGTATATCTACAAATCCCGATTTTAGAATTATCGATTACAAGAATGCTATTCTTAAAAGCGACAATTATGATGAGGGATTTTGTAGGGAGTTGTTAAGCACGATTATTAATGAGAGGAATGCGAAGAGAGACGAAGACGAACGACGTCGTAAAAGTGAATTTGAATTTAAAAAATTACAAATAATGCGCAAAAGGTCAGATTACGTGTTGGAAAACTCAAACACTGAGGTTGGGAGTAGACTCCCTGATAGAGAGGAAAAACAAAACAAACACAGATCAATATTTGATAAAATTAAGGAAAATCAGGAAACGATTAATGAAAATCAGGAAACTCAAAATATTAATGCTGCTCATATCCCTTCTGCAATGTTTACAGAAAGGCACATAACAAAAGAGATTAAGTTAAATAATAGAAATGTGGTCGCACTTGTCAAAACAGGTAGTTCCGTAAGTCTATTACGTGAAGATGTGTGTAGTGAAATGCCGTATGTTTCTAATAAATTAGTAGTTTTGGAGGGTATTGGAAATTCGTGGATTTCCACTATGGGTTCTATACAACAAGAAGTTATTATAGATGAAAATAATTTCACTTTGACATGGAATGTAGTGCCAACCGCAAAGTTACAGTTTCAGGCGGTTATAGGAGCTGATATTTTAGGTCAGGCTTCAATGAATTTCGTAAATGATAATGTGGAATTTTGTAAATACGAAACAAAGACATGTTCAAAGCAGGCATTCAAATTAAATTTGGGCAATGAGGTTAAACTGAGTCACACTAGTGACACGCTGGTAAAAAATAAACCCACAGATCATATTTCTTCGTGTAATTCAGATGTAACTGAAATCATTGATACATCTAGGAGAATTATGTCGAAAGACGACAAAGTGTATCCTACACATGTTAGAATGTTACCTAGAGAAGTCGTTAAACCTGAGGTCTTGAGTAGTGTTATTAAACATTTAGGATGTTCTGATCCTTATCAAGAAACCCATTTAGGAAAATCGTCTGTAGTATCTAATGGTAAAAAAATTGAAGATTTGGCTGAGGGTAAATTTGGTATTACTAGAGAAGATAAGGTAGAGCTACTTAGTTTAGAAGATAAGCATGAGTTTCCACAAAAGGAAGTTGTAGTTCAGTTTCAAATGGGAGTAGCGAATGATGAATGCGCTGTTAACGTTAAAGCTGTCAGAGCAAAAATACACAGTATCGCTGATACAATTAATGTTAATTTTGGATTTTTATCGTACGAAGCAGAAGAAAGGGAAAAGCTGTTATTTCCCATATCTGAAGTTAAAGGTGATGAAAACGTACAATCTGGGGATAAAGTAGAGAATAATGTTGTTCTTCGTAAACGTACTGGAAAATATGTTACACGTAATGTTGTGAAGATAGGTGATGGTCGAAAACACCAGCGGTATGAGGGACTGCGTCGCTCGCGTGGTGTATTAGTTGACGGAATACCTCGTCTTACCCACATTCAACAACCTAAAGGATATGATAGATCAACGGGTTTTTAGTTGCGCGGATCCAAGTACAGAGATCCAAATCATTCAAAGGAAAGATTTCGGGATAGGAAGGGAAATCCAAAGCGTACTAGAGGCATTCGAAGACGTTTTAAGGAAGGAGAGGATCCCCCTGATCCTTTTATGCAAAAATTTGATTAAGGATTATATTATACCTAATGTTAACTACTATTTCTACTAATATGATATGTTTTTGTGTCTTACTATTTTTTTATTATTTTATAAGTGTTTTATTTGATATTGATATGAATTGGTTTTTATTTCAGATGTATTTCAGAATATTGCAGAATTTGATATTGGTATAATTTGCATGTATTTCAGAATATGATATTGGTATAATTTGTATGTATTTCAGAATATGAGATATTTGCATATTTTGCATGTATTTCAGAATATGTTATTGGTATAATTTACATGTATTTCAGAATATGATATTGTATAATTTGCATATATTTCAGAATATGATATATTGGTATAATTTGTATGTATTTCAGAATATGATATTATTGGAACTTATTGTCATTTTATAGTATATTCGAACATTAGTTTCTGCTTTATTTGCTATTTTTATTATTTGTCATTATACTTTATTAATATGATATTTGATTGATATTTTGCCATTAGTAATGTGAACTACTGATAATCATATTCTCCAATTATTTGATTTTTGTGTGTTAAGTCACTGAGGGCAGTGACCTGCAGGATGGCCGATTCTGTAGGATTTGTTTCTATGCTAAGCACCAGATGGAAACACTTCACGGACTATGTGCTTTCACACCAACCTTTTGCCATGTAGTGGCAGTATTGGACCTTGAACTCTGGCCCTGGAAGAAGGGAAAAACCCCGTAGTTGGGCGCGAGAGAAAGCTAACTGACATGGGAGATGCTGCGTCAAGCAGCGGTAGAAAATGGTTGTGAATATATCAATACTTTCTGTAAATATTAATGTAAATATATTCATTAAATATGTGTTGTTGAGAGAAAACCAACGCTTCTTTATTTCGCTTTGAAATACACCCCCTCCCTCTGTCGTTAAAAATTTGCTAGACTGATAGAGAAGTCTACATATATATATATATATATATATATATATATATATATATATATATATCATCATCATCATCATAATCAGTGGCGTAACAAACCCATGATGGGCCAAGAATAAAATACCAATGTGTATAGCATTTCACAAAAAAGTTACTTAATCAGATTATTAATTAAAAATTACATTGTTTTGTTATTATTATGCAGGTTGGACAACCAGATTGTAAATGGGTAGAGTAGGGTTGTGATTCATTCGATAAAGGTTAGAGAACACACACAACATTATTTACACAGTCACAAATACTACACACATACAATTAGAGGTGTACAATATTTAACACATTTACAGACAAATAATTACAGATTCATGAAAGTATTCCAACTTATAAGCCAGAAACCGGATACTTATTCTTCTATTCGACGTAACCGCGTTTAAACTTAACATTATTCAGTCAGAATTTATTTAACACATAAACTTTCATCAATATATTGACTAACTTACTTTCTACCAATTTTCCAATCAACATAAAAGGTAAATTTCAATTGTGTTCATAAATCAAATCACTCTGACTTTAAGCAAAATACGAGAGGATATATTGCCTTTGAATCATCCATTTCAAAATAATAACAACATAAGTATTTTATTAAATACGTATTATAAATTTATTTCAAACCATATTTCATCATTGTGATTTATTTCTTCTGTAGCGAATATTGGAAGTACAATCTATTGAGTACATAAAAACTTCGACTTTACTTTACTCTGACTTTCACAAGCCTGCCATGTTAATTAATTTATCGCTTGAAAATTGCATTATTCTACCTATCATACCATAACTTTTCAAATGCGAAGTGAACGCCATTAACTTGATTAGGCATCAACACACACTCGAGAAAATTCAATAAAATAAATTATTCCTCCACCATCTTGCTAACGTTAAGAATCGAATTTATTGAATTAAAAAGATTTATAAAAAGTTATCGCAAGCAGATTTTCAGATGTAAAAAAATCCCCATACCTCCATTAATTTGGAGGTGGAGGAATAATTTCCCGACTCTTAGCAATTTCTACCTTGGCAATTCAATTTCTATTTTTATTTTTCACTTCAAGTGATTAGTTTTGCTTTGGAGTAAATGAGTTTCCTTAAAAAAAAAAAAAAATAAGAAAATTCTACACACTCAGCAATTTTCATCGGTTTATTTGAGAACTTATTTTTACTGATACTTTGGTTATATTACGTGGTTCAATGTACCATGTTATTTGAGAAATTTGAACCAGTTTTCTTTTTCTTCAGCAAGTATTTATTTACGGAATAAGATATGGATAATATTTGAAATGATTCGAGTTTTTTAGCAATTCAAATTTATCAATAATAATTAATGTAATTTATTTTGTGATTGTTGGGAAAATTATGTTTTTCAATTAGTCAAAGAATAGTTGTAAACGGTTTAAAACAAATTTGCTTTGAAGATAAAAAATTCCGAATTTGTTTTTGTATACAAAAATAAAATACTATGAGACATAGCATTTCATTAAAAAAGTTGATTAACCTAATTATTAATTAAAAGTTATATTTTTGATAATGTGCACAACCAGATTGTAACTGGGTTGAGATACTTAAGATACAGGTTAGAAAACTCACAACATTATTTACATATGCACAAATACTACACACATACAATTAGACACATACAATATTTAACACATTTAAAGACATATAATTACAGATTCATTAAAGTATTCCACTTATAAGCCAGAAACCGGATACTTATTCTTCTATTCGACGTAACCGCGTTTAAAATTAACATTATTCAGTCAGAATTTATTTAACACATAAACTCCCATCAGTATATTGGCTAGCTTACTTTCTACCGATTTTCCAATCAACAAAAAAGGAAAATTCCTATTGTATTCATAATTCATATCATTCTAACTATAAGCAACAAATACGAAAGGGATATTGCCTTTGAATCCTCGATTTTAAAATAATAATAACATAAATATACATTTTGTTAAATTCGTATTGTAGTAAATTTACTTCAAACCATACTTCCTCACTGTGATATATTTCTTCTGTAGTGAATATTGGAAGAGCAATCTATTGAAGTACATAAAAACGTCGACTTTACTTTACTGTGACTTTCACAAGCCTGTCATGTTAATTATTTTATCGCATGAAAATTGCATTATTCTACCTATCATACCATACTTTTCAAATGCGAAGTGAACGCCATTAACTTGATTAGGCATCAACACACTCGAGAAAATTCAATAAAATAAATTATTCCTCCACCATCTTGCTAACGTTAAGAATCGAATTTATTGAATTAAAAAGATTTATAAAAAGTTATCGCAAGCAGATTTTCAGATGTAAGAAAATCCCCATGCCTCCATTAATTTGGAGAGGAGAGGAATAATTTCCGACTCTTAGCTATTTCTACCTTGGCAATTCAATTTCTATTTTTATTTTTCACTTCAAGTGATTAGTTTTGCTTTGGAGTAAATGAGTTTCCTTAAAAAAAAAAAAAAAAAAAAATTCTACACACTCAGCAATTTTCCTCGGTTTATTTGAGAACTCATTTTTACTGATGCTTTGGTTATATTACGTGGTTCAATGTACCATGCTATTTGAGAAATTTGAACCAGTTTTTTTTTAATTCTGGGATGATTAATTTAAGGAATAAGATATGGATAATATTTATAAATGGTTCAAGTTCTTTAGCAATTCAAGTTTATTAATAATAATTAATGTAACTCATTTTGTGATTGCTGGGAAAACTCTGTGTTTAATTAGTCAAAGAATAGCCATTAACAAACAGTTAGTAATAAATTTGCTTAGAAGTTGAAAAAATTCCGAATTTGTTTGTATATATAAAATAAAATACTGAGGAATATAACATTTAATTAAAAAAGTTAATTAACCTAATTATTGATTAAAAATTATTATGTTATTGCGTAGTGTGTAGGTTGGGCAACCAGATTGTAACTGGATAAGGTTGGGTTGAGATATAGGTTAGAGAACACACAACATTAATTACATACGCACAAATACCACACACATACAATTAAAGGCATAAAATATTTAACACATTTAAAGACATATAATTACAGATTCGTGGAAGGATTCCATTTCTAAGCCGAAAACCCGATACTCAGCTATGTGCAGGGTGCACGAAATATACTCCTTTCCGGGTGAGAGTCTGTAGACCAACTGACTATTTCACCTGAGCTCCACAGTGTGTAGGTTTTGTTTGTCGTTCTGCGGTCATTTTGTGTACACGAGGGCTAAACAGACAGGACCTACAGTTTAAAGTGGATTCCGAACCACTAAAAACATCAATGCAGTTACACCACCAGTGTGTCGGTGGAAGCACGGTTACAATTGTACATGCACAATTAATTAATAAAATTGTACGAAAATAAATGTTAAATTGCAAATACACGTTAATCCACTTTAAAGAATTATAATATACAATTTTAAAATAAAAACATTTTTAATGTTGATGATAAACCACATATAAAAACATTTTTACTATTTAATAGTACAATGGATAGTATGAATTATTCTTATCACGTAGTCAACGTGAAATCGTATGCTTAACAGATTTAAATATAACCCACAATTATATCAATTAATGTATTATTTTTATGATTAACATAAGCACTTAATCATAGTTTATCATTCATTAAGCGACCCTCAGCTTATTTTTTTAATGTACGATAGTGATAATAAAAATTAATCATTAATATATCGGTTTAATGATTATCAAAATTTAAAAAAGAACATTTAAATATTTTATTTAAATATTGAGAGATTTCATTCATTCAAAATAAAATAAAATACAAACTACAAAATTATGAAATATCTTCCACTTAAATGAATATTATCTGGTTAATGTCTTATATTATTTATAATTAATTGCCTTCATTAAATATGTATATATTTTATATCAAATCTCTTAAAGTAAATATTTATCAACAAGTCTATATGTTTAATTAATGAATATGCTAATAATGGTTGGCTTTGTTTATTCAACATTTCATATATATCGAACACTTATTAATTTTTCTAATTCATTTACAAGAACAATCCCAATCAATTGAAAATGTGATTTATTCAATGGATTTTAATGTAAAAGCTTTTAATCAGTTTTAAGACTTTAATCTAATAGAAAGATATCCAATTTATATTATTAAATTTAATAAGCATATTATTAATTTGGATAAAAAAACCATGATTATTTAAATCACAAAGCAAAAAATATAATTTGTGATATTAATAATATTAAATATCTATTCACAAAATAAAATGCAGTAGAATACCAGTGAATATATATGTGTCCATTTGAGAAACCTTGCGTAAAATTTAACCAAAAAAACAATGATTATTTAAATCACTAAGAAAAAAATATTTGTGATATTAATAATATTATATAACTATCCATAAAATAAAATGCAGTAGCAGACTGGTGAATATATATGTGTCCATTTGCTAAAACCTTGAGTAAATATACATTCCTATAACAAAAGGTAGATCAATACGCCCCTTTTATCCACTTCAAATCGGTAGAGAACCATAATGCCTCGGGAATAGGGGCTGTTCCGTGTACGACAAATATTTGTGTACCCCTCGAGGTATTTGGAATTTGTCGCAGCCCTAGTACCCCTAGAGGTCCAGAGGGTCCATTAGTCTCCTGGGATGGGGAGTATTCAAACATCACCCGTCTGAAGGCCCGTCCAAGAAAGGGTGGAGCAAGCTCTCTTTATTAGTGTTACCTCGGGGATTGACTATCGCAAATGGAATATTATCGAGTTCTCTGTCGTAGCATGACAGTAAATCACAGAAGTGGTCAACAGAATTGCTCCACCCTGAATGTCTCTCTATTTTGGGGTTTATTTTTTTTTTTTTTTTAAAAAATCATTTTAAATAGCAAAATTGGTTTTTAAATATAAATAATATTTTAAATTAAGAACTTAAAGTTTGAACTTGTAAATTTGGATATTAGTGATATTTAACAATGAATCAAAAATATACCACAATTATTCCAATGTAATTCTACGCTAATAAAAAGAGATCATTTCTTAAGGTACGAAATATTTATACTCATTTGATAAAATTATTTGAAGGAATTATATTAGATGATATGAGGTATTTTTTGGTTATCCCCAGCTTTTAAATTTATTCACTCAACACTATGGACAATTTGCTGTAAAATAAAACAAAATAAAAATGTGGTAATGCAACATTACCCAGAATACGTCATGGGAACTGCCATACTTTCCATAAAAGAAAAACTAATAAATGTTACACTAAAGATATTTTAAGACAACTGAAGCAAAATTTGCGTCGAATATAAAGGAAACCAGGAAAACTGTGATATCTTTTCGAAACTCTAAAAGTCAATCTTAAGAGAATGTAAGACTGTCTTTTTAAATGGTATTAATAAGGTTAAACAAGGTTTAAAATAGTAAGATTTAATTAGATTTCAAATAATGATAATAATATTTCGTTTACTCAGCTTACTCTGATGATTTTATCACACAATCATGCATGAGTAATCTTCTAATTAAAAGTTAATATTATTTTTTATTTTAATGTGTAACTCTGAAGTTCTAAAGCAGCTTAAAATTTTTTGAAAGGCATTTCTCCCCTGCAATTTCTTTCCAACTTTCATTACACTCGCTTTTTTGTGTTGGAAATTTTGTAAAATATATCATAATTTTACATATGCGAATTTAATAAACAAATTTAGGCTACCATAATTGAGAGTTATAGAAAATGTTGTTCTCAAATCCTTGGCACTTTGATATAGGTCCATTCGCTATTAGATATCTAATAGATTTGTGTTGTTACCATAGAATATCTGCTATATAATATTCCCAATTTTTCATCATATTCTTTTTAATGGTCAACCTCAGAAGTGGCATCTGAAGAATTGACACATTTTTCCTCAATACCAACCAAATGATTTTCCGGCCAATTAACAATTTTTGTGTCCGTCAGACATTTCGGCGAGGTTCGCTTCTCAAGATTCGAACTTTCATCGATACCGGCTAAATGATTTTTCCTATCCATTAACAATTTTTGTGTCTACCATTCGTCCGGCATAGACTCAAACATTTTCGGTTAGGCATCCTATCTCAAGTTTCAAACTTTCCTCTATACTACTAAATTATTTTCCTATCGATTAACATTTTTTGTGTCTAATAGGCATAGACATGAACATTTTCTGCTAGACTTCGATTCACAAGTTTCCTTGATACTAACAAAATGATTTTCCAACCAGTCAAAAATTTTTGTGTCCACCAGGCATAGACATAAACATTTTTCGTGAGGTGCCCCTTCTCAGTTTTCGAGTTCGGATTTCTTAGTTCTGAAATATAACACTGTAACATAAGAACCATTTTAATTGGAAAATCTAAATGGATTGAATGCACTTTAATGTTTGGCTATACAAGAAATATAAGGAAAAGCACAAATTAAATGTGAATGAAACATTATCACCAACAGGGAAAAAACAACATTAATTCCATGCATCCAATTTCAGATTAAATTTAGATAACTGGTTTGATAGTAAGTAACTTGAAGCATAAATGGCAGGTGCAATTTTTCTTCTTATTCACGCTAATGTAAACGAGATATCCCGTTGTTTCACGGAGGTGCCACCATTGCGCAGGGAAAGTACACCAGATGCTTACGACATATTTTTCAAATCTTACTAAACGGCAAACGAGAGGTTTATATCATAGAATGTGATAATACAAGAACAAAGAACAAGGTAACAAAGCATTAGAGAAAAGATAATACAGCATGCAACACTGCAAGGAACACCGATTCTGCATCTGACTTGAAATGAATGACATGGAAAAAGGAAAAACAGACGCATTGGGTAAGGATATCCAGAAACTAATGTTATTGCATTGAATCAAAAGCAATTAAATTACAACTCGGAAGGAAGATTGTTTTAGATTTAATGGTTTCATATATTTTAGCTTAACACATTTACACCGCATAATCATGTTGAAATTATCTACGTGCATTTTATTAACATTATTTATTTACTGTCACATAAGTGAATGAACAATCCGAGATATTAATGGTTATTTCAAATTAATAAAGCTCTTATGTAGCAAATAACATTGAAGTTTATTTTATATGGTTAATAATATGTGAATATTTATATTAATACGGTTAAAATATGTGATTATTTATATTTCTTATTATTTACATTCTTGATTAAATAAAACTTATGTGGAAGTAAAACAACGTTCAAAATGTGTTTTTAAAATATTTGTCTTCAGATTTTGTTGAAATATTTTATGTTTTATTATTTTATCAGCAGCATGCATTTAAAGAATGCAATGAAGTATTGTGTTCGGAAAAGTTACCAAATACAAAGGAAATTTTGTTTTAAAAATAAAATTTTGTATTGGGGGACCTCCATGGAGTATCTTTGAATTTAAATTGGACCTGGTGGATAGCATGTTGGGCACCTGGTCAAGACGAACAGGATTCGGAATTCTTCCGTACGAAGAGGAAACTAAATCTCTCGTGTCTATTCCGAGAATAGCTATTATATATATGTAGTTCGGAATGCCTTCCTGTTGCACCATGAAGGAGAAGAAATGTTAGAATCCACAATATCACATTCCTAGATTATTCATTCACTATTGATCTGGCAAAATGTGGGTGCAGTGCAGCAACAATTTGTCTTCCCTTGTGGTGCCTTCCAACTAATTTTGAATCTGATATATCTCTTCCGTTCTAGTGTCCAATGACCTCTGGTCAAAGAGTCAAGTATTTGAAAACGACATTTTAAAAATCGAATACAAAACCCCACATATATAACCCAACATAAAGAAGTCTGGGAAAGTTGGAGTGTGAAGTGTTCAGGACATCGTGTATCGAAAAAGGGTACGGTACATGACGAATTTAAAGAAGAGGATCATTGATTTCATTGATGATTCTACGAATGCTATCTTGATGTGCCTCATGCAACTAATGCTGTCTTTGTAGAGATTATGATTGCCAATCACCTCTGGTCAAAGTGACACTTATTTAAACACAGCTTGCTTGTTGCTTGTTATATCGTGCAAGTAACGGCACCTTTACAGAGATATATGTTGTATGTCGAAACCTCAGTGTTTGAAGTGCGGGACGGACATCCGATGAGTAATTTACTCATGGATGGAGGGAAAGGGTCAGCTTGTGTTGTAGTGGAGCACCCATAAGTAGAAGTCTGACATGGTTCCATGTCGCTGAAGAAGGAGGACAGTGCCTTCCGGAAGGACATTTTTTTGGGGGGGGGGTCTACACAAAAAACTCCCACTAAGTAGTTCGACTAACGAGGCAAAATACTGGACATCCCAAACGTCATCGAGTCATCTCGCTTTTTTGAAGCATTGTCTACAACAAAGCCACCAGCAGATTGAACCCCAGCTGTAATGCTCACCAGCGACGCTCGTTGCCACTGAGCCACGAGTCGAACTTACAGAGCTATATTAAACTAAATTAAAATTGAAAGAGGCAAAAATAAACTTAATTATATAAGTCTAGTTTTGTAATAATTTTCACTTATCTGTCTTTTCATTTGTTTTGAAATTATGGAGACACGTTATGGACACCCAGTTCAATACATTTTGCACCAGACAACACTTTTTATACATAGAAAACACTTCTAATTCTTTGTCTAAACATTTCATTCTTTTTATAATCCCATTTGCATTAAATTAATCATTTCTGTTTATTTTTAACAACATTTGTTAAGAGAAATAGGAAACATCAATAGTTGAAACAAAATCAACAAACAGGGGTATATAATTTTTTTTATAACGACGGTTTTGAGCAACATATCCTATGGAAAAATAATATCACAAAAATATATCGCAAAATATACATGAAAAAAACAAAATTAAATGTCAAATTCAGAATTGATGTTCCTAGAAACATGTTTGATTTAATAAGTATAGAAACCTATGATTCCATAATAAATCATTTTAACTGACCATCTTAACACTGATTAAATTATTGAGACGTAACCTTTTCTAATATGTTTAAATCATTCCAGAAAATATTCCATTTCGAAAAGTTCACTCCGCAGAAAAGGAATGCATTCCATTTGGGTCACAATCAAACGGAGAAATGAGACCATAAAAGTTATGTCGTTTTTAATTATTCAACGAATCCGGGGACTCGCTTGTCGCCCGCGCCACGGTTTGTTTTTGGCGGCTCGGAATTTACGAGTCCTTATTTTACGAGCGAGTCACAAAAGGTAACGACTCTTTCGTAAAGGGTTATCATAATCTGCCGACCCGTTGCTTGTTAATGTTGGCCGGAGATGGAAAAAAAAAGAGTTTTACGAGTTTTAAAAGCCTCCACCCGCTTTCTCCTACTAAATGTGTATTAGCTTCCTTTAGAACATTAAAGAGCGGGAAAAGGGTTATGAAAGTCGTTTGGTACTTATAACAGAAGATGCATGCCATCTTCAAGGGAAATTTTCTTAAGAAAGTTTAGCTTATCTTTTTTTTTTTTTTTTTTTTTAGTTTTTCTAGAGAGAGCACTACGAATAATTGTGTAATTTTTAATATCATTTGTTAACTGTGAAGTTAAAGTAGTTGTATAAGTTTTCAATATTGTTATGGAGATTATGTTTTTATTAATGAAATGATAGATAGCTAGTATTATAATTTACATTTCTTTCTGCCCTATGTGGGTTCTGGTTTGAATAGCCGCACTGTAGTCCATGCATGCCGTAAATGGGTACCCAGTGACCAATGGTATAACCGGGTGGGGCAAAGTTAGACTTCTGCCTTTGGGTGCCCCATGTCTTTGTATCACAAGATTAAGGACAAAAAAAGAAGCTGATTTTTTTACCCTTTATCATGACTTTTCGGTTTAAGACACACGGGTTCATGGACTTGGTCTAGATGTTCCTGTCGACCGAGTGGGATAAGAAACATCAACAACAAAATTATTTCTGAACATAAAATTTTGGCTCTTACAGAAAAGGGTTTTTCAATTCAAGTCCGGCGAATAACAGTATACAACATAGGTAAAGTATGAGGCCAAAAACGGGACAAATTTAAGAATACATCCTAATAATGTTTCAAACATTAATTAATTTGAACTATAATATGTAGAAACAAAGAAATATTCAATCAGTTTGTGTTTAATAGTTTTTCATTTATTATGTGAATTCAATAAAGCTCATTTAGAAACTTTTGTAAACAGTCTTTGCATTGTAAAACTAGTAAATTCAAAGACTTTAACAGAGTTATATCATATCGTCAATATATCTTAAAGGAGCCTGATGACCGAAATTAGCTCTCGGATATATCGCAAGATATATATAAAAAAACAAACTAAGGTATAACATTCAGGATTTATATTTCTGGAAAAACATAATTTGATTTAATAAAGTATATATATCTATGATTTCGTAATAAATCAATTTAACGAGCCATCTTAACACTGATTAAATTATTGAGACGTAACCTTTTCTAATATGTTTAAATCACTCCAGAAAATATTCCATTTTCGAAAAGTTCACTCCGCAGAAAAGGAATTATTATTCCTCCGCATTCCATCTGGGTCACAATCAAACGGAGAAATGAGACCATAAAAGTTATGTCGTTTTTAATTATTCAACGAATCCAGGGACTCGCTTGTCGCCCGCGCCACGGTTTGTTTTTGGCGGCTCGGAATTTACGAGTCCTTATTTTACGAGCGAGTCACAAAAGGTAACGACTCTTTCGTAAAGGGTTATCATAATCTGCCGACCCGTTGCTTGCTAATGTTGGCCGGAGATGGAAAAAAAAGAGTTTTACGAGTTTTAAAAGCCTCCACCCGCTTTCTGCTACTAAATGTGTATTATATCAGGATGCATTCTTAATTTTGCCCGTTTAGAACATTAAAGAGCGGGAAAGGGTTATGAAAGTCGTTTGGTACTTAGAACAGAAGATGCATGCCATCTTCAAGGGAAATTTTCTTAAGAAAGTTGAGCTTATCTTTTTTTTTTTTTTTTTTTTAGTTTTTCTAGAGTAATACTACGAATAATTGTGTAATTTTTAATATCATTTATTAAGTGAAGTTAAAGTAGTTGTATAAGTATTCAATATCGTTATAAAGATTAAGTTTTTATTAATGAAATGATAGATAGCTAGTATCATGATTTAAATGTATTTCTGCCCTATGTGGGTTCTGGTTTGAATATCCCCACTGTAGCTCTTGCATGTTGTATAAGACGACTAAAATGTTTACCCAGAGCCTGAGGTATAACCGGGTGGGGTAAAGTCAGATTTCTCCCTTTGGGTGCCCCATGTCGTTGTACAGAAAGATCTTTTTTAGAGAGCTGCATTTTTTACCCTTTTTCATGACTTTTCAATTTAAGAACGATAGGGTTCATGGACTTGGTCTTGGAGTCGCCCAAGTAGGATAAGAAACAACAACAACAAATTTCTTTCTGAACATAAAATTTTGGCTCTTACAGAAATGGGCTTTTCAATTCAGGTACGTTGAATGTCAATATACAACATAGGTAAGATATGAGGTCAAAAACGGGCAAAATTAAGAATACATCCTGATTATGTTTCGATTTTCAATTGATATGAACTATTATATCTATAAAATAATTAAAATACTCAAACTGTTTGTGTTTAAAGTTTTTCATTTATTATGTGAATTCAATAAAGCTGATTTAGAAAACTTTATAAACAGCCTTTGCATTGTAAAACAAGTAAATTCAGAGAATTTAGCATAGTATATCGTATCGGCAATATGACTTAAAAGTGCCTGATGGCCGACACAATCACTCGGTGTCACAAATTTACTTGTTCAGGGCCAGGAGGTGTCATAGATGTTTGTAGTTGTTGAGCATTCACATTAAAGCATATGTCCCAGTCTAATATGACTGTTGGGCGTAGTGCTGACAAACTTACTTCGTGCAAAAAAAAACATCTCATGTTTCGGAATATACCAGTAAACAGAAGGCCTTGGCCCACCATGGGACTGTACTTTTCCACAAAAAAATAATTTTTTTTTTTAATTTTTGGTTGAATAGAATCATATTGGAAATTTTTGAAATAGTCCTTTATTAGGACGGAGAAGAAAATCTCCATTTTAAATCTAAATTTTATAAAATAAAATACAGTCGTTTAAATATTTTAATTCCAATCTCTAACTAAATAATCCATGACATTATTAACATTGATACTGTTATAATGCGTTGATTTTCACTTATCTGTTTGGTTTTTTTTTTTTTTTTTTTGCCTTTAAATACATTTTTGAAATTGTAAAGATACTTTAGGAACACCCTGTTCAATATATTTTTGCCCCAGACAACATTATTTATATATAAAAATATATATAAATTGTTATATACTTTTCCTAAACATTTAGTTCTTGTTTTAATCACTTCAATTGAATTAAATATTATGTTTATTTTCTAAATAAAAACAAATTATAATTTTTGTGTTATGTAGTGCACTTTAAAAAATAATGATAAGTTCAGTAATAAATGAAAGAAAAGTTATAATTAGTATAGTACAACTATGGTATATATTAAAATAGTTTCAGATAAATTTAAACACAAGCATGTTCAAACAAAAGCACGAGCAAACAAATATTATAATTTGTATACTAAATAACAAAACCTTTTCGATTCCTAAACAACTATACGCTTGTTTTGTCGAATTAATATCGTTATTGTATTTAAGTACAGCTCCGGAAACTCCACGTCTTACGTTCAATTGGTTGTATCAACAATTATTGCAACGAAACGTCAGCATCGTTCAGTTCACCAATATCATTTCGAATACAGATTAAACACTTCCTCTGATTGTTGTAGCAGGTTTCGAGTGGATATGAAACAACTGCTACTCATTTCGGAAAGCTGCAATGTAAACATAGGCTTTATTTACTCGTCAGCTCCGCCATTCAGATGGTTGCAATTTATCTGGGGGGAGAATAAGTTTTAAGCGATCCCTGCTGTTGTTGCACTGATGTAATGCCGAAAAGGTGGAGGATTTGCTTGAAGCAGCGAATTTTGTGCAAGGTATTATCTCTCTCTAATTGTCCAGTGTTGCTGCGTTTGTTTGACTAGAAAGTTTTGGGAATGTTTGCAAGACGCTGTTTATTCGGAAAGTGCATGTCGATAAGTTTGAAACGATGAATAGAGAAGGGATACAAGAAGGCATTCTAAATGTTACTGATTGCTGCATGTAGAGTTGTCGTTTTCTTTTCGGTATTTTTTATTTAAAAATTCATCTACCGTAATTTTCTGTCTAAGAAATCTAATTTTCTTGGTGTGGTTTATACACCTCTGCGTATAATCTGATATTATTTCAAGAAGTTTTACAACAAACAATTCTGTGAATCTACTACCTAAAAATGGTTTTCGACCACGAAATTGGATATTGTTTGAAAGAAAAATAAAAAATCTTCTAAACATATAAAATAAAACTTATCAACGATAGAAGGGTTAGCCTAAATATTTAGTTCTGTTTTTAATATTTGCAATTCAATTAAAAATTATGTTTATTTTTTAAATAAGAGTAAATTATAATTTTTGTGTTCTGTAGTACGCTTTAAAAAGTAGTGATAAGTTCATTAATAAATGAAGAAAAATTATAATTAGTATAGTACAATTATAGTATATATTAAAATAGTTTTAGTACGAGATAAATTTAAACACAAGCATTTGCAAACAAAAGCACGAGCAAACAAATATTATAATTTGTATATTAAATAACAAAACCTTTTCGATACGCTTGTTTTGTCAAATTAATAGCATTATTGTATTTAAGTACAGCTCCAGAAACTCCGCGTCTTACGTTCTATTGGTTGTATCAACAATTATTGCAATGAAACAATGTCAGTTCACCAATATCATTTCGAATACAGATTAAACACTTCCTCGGATTGTTGTAGCAAGTTTCGAGTGGGCATGAAACAACTGCTACTCATTTCGGAAAGCTGCAATGTAAACATAGGCTCTATTTACTCGTCAGCCTCGCCATTCAGAGAATTGCAATTTATCTGGGGGGAGAATAAGTTTCCTGCTGTTATTCCACTGATGTGTCTCTGTAGTGCCGAACCGGTGGAGGATTTGCTTGAAGCAGCGAATTTTGTGCAAGGTATTATCGCTCTCTAATTGTCCAGTGTTGCTGCGTTTGTTTGACTAGAAAGTTTCGGAATGTTTGCAAGACGCTGTTTATTCGGAAAGTGCATGTCGATAAGTTTAAGACGATGAATAGAGAAAGGATACAAGAGGACAATTCTAATTGTTGCTGATCGCCGCATACAGTTTTGTTGTTTTCTTTTTGGTATTCTTTATATAAAACTCCATCTACTGTATTTTCCTGTCTTAAATTCGTGAATATATTCTTAAAAATTTTCTGGATGTGGTTTATATAATTCTTCCCACAATTTGTAACATTATTATAGGAAGTTAAATAAAAACTATTCTGCGAAACACGTGCATAAAAATGGCTTTTGACAACAAAAATGGATATTATATGAAAGAAATATAAACACTCTTATAAACCATAAAAAATGAAACGTAATAATTATCGACGATAGAAAGCAGATGGACATTTACAAAATTAGACAAAACGTGATTTCTTTATTATGCATGTTAATAGATAACAAAAGCCGTGAACGAATTGAAGATACAAATTAAAAATACTTTACAATAGTCCAATATAATGATTAGCCATGATACTGATCAAGATTTTTATCTCTCTAGCAGTTATGAAGATTATATATTGTAGGGAAAATATTGTCTTTTTCGTTTAGAACCTAGTTCTTAAATGCACATATTCCACTAATATTTAAATTAAGTATTTTATCTTAATTTATCTTAATCATAGTTTTGCTATCTGGTTTCCATCGTCTTAAATTATGTAACTATACCATCAAAGGCGCTCTTTAAAACTGAATCATTTTCTAATTTTTATGCCATGTGTATAAAAACAAAACTTAATTGTTATATGATACATCAAAGAACAGGCGCAGAACATGCTTGAACTATACGTTGCTATGGATTATACATGATATTTTGTTATCACGAGCGAAATTCAAGCCAGTTCTTTACACAAAAAATTGTTCTTTACACAAAACTGTTGATTATAAAAAGAAAACCATGGTACTTTCTATTCAAAACGAAAAGAACTTAAAAGTAATTAAATTTAAACATCTCTATTCAAGAATAGGTTAGTTAAAATCTTAATTAAATCTCTAATTAAAATCTTTTTAAATTCTTTCTTTTCGATTTTTCTGTTCAAACAGTTAATTTACTCTTTATTTATAAATAAGAATTTTAAAAATTTATTTTATACACAAATTGGCGAACAAAACATTTTTTCAGAAATATTTTATCATCCTTATCCGGTTTTACATCCAATTGCATACATATAATTATTTTCTATTTCTTATTGCAGCAGATAATTAGTTTTCAGTTTCATGTGTAATATAAAAATGTTGAAATATTTACAACATTCTGTAATTAAATTGTGTTCTTTTAACACAAGTTACTTATCATCAGCAGGTCATCATATCCGTCAACCTGTCGAAATATTACACATCAAAATTACTTATATTTGAAGTGAGATTCCTTTTTTAATAATGTAAGGTAAAAAAATCGATTTAATTTATAACTCTTTAATTTTACATTGAATCGACTACATGAAAAATAAATTTTTCACTGTTTTCTATCTTACTCTCATATTCCATTCCATCTCTATTTATGTAACTGTTTTAAGAATTAATTCATATAAAAGAAAAACCTGTACATAAGTTTAGTATTGATTTTCAAGATTTCTATCTAAGACAAATACAAAATATACAAAAAAAAATATAACAAAAAATTAAATAGGTTTTTTAAATTGAAAAAAAGAGGGTAATTAAAATTTATTTCATTTTGTATTGTTGTTCATCTTACTCCCAGACAAGGAATAAATTAAAAATTTTTGGGCTGAAAACCAAATTTATTACCATGATATTAAAAATATTTAAAAAGTATTTATAGACGTAAAAATTATTAACTCGTTTTATTTGTATATATAGAAATAGATGAATGTATGTGTGCTTGATCCAGCAATAATTTAAAACTTTTTTCGACTTTTTTCCCCTGTAAATGTATTGTTTCCTTCCAAAAATTTGCAACCAAAAATTAAATACAAAGTTTTTAAATAAATTTTTAATTAAATAAAAACTTCTGAGTTTCTAATTTTCATGCCAATAGATGACGACCGTCTTAAAAATTGATTGATACAAATTTGTTAAGTATTTGTAAAAAATATTTACGGTATAAGTTTTCAATTTATTTGCCAAACTAGCGTTGTTATACTCTTAAAAATAAATGCTGACAAATTAATGATGAAAAAACATTATTGGCAATTCTTGGAAAATAATTATCACTTCATTTAGCCAATTTTATTAAGGGCGAGTTGTTTAAAATCTCAAATTTTAAAATATGTATCGATATCTTTCTTTTTTTATCAAAGTTAATCAAAAATACAAATGTTTAATTTTCTGTAACAGGAAAACGCTGGGCCATATCAGCTAGTTAATATAGCCCAGTAAATTTATCAGCCTAGAATATATTAAACTCATAAAAATAATCCGTAAAATCTTCAATGCACAAACTCACAAAGCAGAAATTTCACATTCTTATCGAACTCTCTCTATTATTGGTCAAAAATCCAAAACTTTATGAAAACCTAACTCACATAAAACTTTATCTACACAATCACGATAAAAGCATACCATGTATCAATGCATCAACCAAAAGCACAAGTCAATAATCCTTTCCCTTAACAACAGCTCACTGCTGAGACAAGACACTTAATGTCCTGAATCTTATTTCAACCTCACTGAAAAATTACTCCTCCACCAGAAACAAAACGAAACGATATAAAAAGTGATTTGGAAGGAAGAACCCATAATACTCCAATGTCATTAACTAATAGGCTGCCCACAGAGAAGCTCTCCGGGAGGAAGTGTCAGTATCCAAGAAGCCCTGATGAATTTGAAGTCGAAAACCATCAAGAGATTTTGGGCAAGTGCCAGAATAGCTTCATTTCTTGCCAAGGCCGAGATGTATGATGAAGCCCATGCATTGAATCTCCCCTCCCTCCCTCTTCCTGGAGATGGAATGAAGAGATTAGAAAAGCAGATAAGTGGTGGGAATGGCGGAAGGATGAAAAAAAGGGGTGGGGGGGGGAGAAATGGATCACTTTGGATCACGTAGCGTGCTACTGTTCCTCCAAAGAGTTTGAGAAGCTACATGTGGAGTCTGTGCTTGTTTTATGAAACAGTTTTGAGTTGTAAAAAGTGTTTAAATTTAAAGGAAAGTGTCCATGTTTTTCTGGTAACCTAACTCGAATAATAAAATTTATATTTTTGTTTTATCTGAAAACTAACTTCACATAATTTTTTCTTGTGCTTAGTTATAAATTAGTAAGAAATTATGTTAAACGTAATAAAAATTTATGATTTTTTTATGATGAAGCCCATACAATGAATCGTTCCTTTCCTGGTGTCCATGAGTTCATGTCCATGTTTTTCTAGTTATCTAACTCGAATAATAATTTTTTTATCGGGATTTCACTGATACTTCACTATGGCTCAATTACACACACAAAAAAAAACACCTCTATAATTATCTATGATTTTCATTTATTTATATATATATATATCAAAAATAATACAATTTAATTAAGGGGCAAATAAAGAATTGACGCCTGTTATAAAAATAGCAGGAAAAAGTTTTGAGTATTTTTTTTAGACTTTTGATAATCAAGATAACCAAGTGAAAAAGGGATACTGTTTGAAAAATGTTTTTATAAACCCAATTTCAGATATTAATGCTTAAAACTGCTTGTTTAAAAATAAGTTTGTCCAAACAGGTTTGCAGAATCTCATTTATAATTTAGCAACAACCACAATCACTTTGTTGAACGCAATTTTGAAATGAAGTAAGCTTCTGACAACAAATATTGTAGAAATAAAAACAAAATTACGTAGATAGGGATTCTGCATCTAGGCTGTAACATCCCTGAAAAAGGATATGATCTTCTACGCAATAAAATAGAAAACATTAAATAAAACATTTTTTTTCCAATTTTTACTTTACCAACTTTCCTATTTATATTAAACTAAAGCTGAATTTGTTCCCTTTTTAAGATATCATCGAAATCAATATATACACTCACATATATATATACGAATTACATTTTATAAATGGGTACATGAGGTGGTCTGCCATCTGTGCATCTCTGTTCTTTGGTTTGACAAAATATAATCCTATGAGAATCTATTGTGACAAAATTCAAAACCGACCCCTCAATTACAGCGATTTCAATGATAAATAATGGAAAGCTTTCAAGGCCATAGATTTCATGCTAATTATTTGACACAAATGATGACACATTAAGATTATTATTTTCCAGCACCCTTCTACCATTCATATGGAAATCACATATAAAAATTTGCATAAACCCTTTAGAAGAATAACACATCCTTTTGTAACAATTAACAACCATCACTGAAATCAAAATATTCCAAACACAAGTCGGTTTTTAAACTTCTAGACTAGACCAAAGAAAACAGCACTGCCAATTATCTAAATTATAAGCAAACCATCCACAACAAAGAGTAGTACAGTTTCCTCTACAAGCACATTCACTCCCATAGCAGATCCATTCAGACAGGCATTGTTGTGCAAGCATTCGTAATTACCTATTGAAAATTTGCATATGGTAATACCCAGTATTGTTGCTGCAAAAGCAGTTGACTGAAGAAGATGGGAAGAAGTAGTAGAAAATTTATGCGAAATAAAATGCGGGGATATATATTTTTTTTTTGTTGGCAGTGGTTGAACAGGGTGTTGTAATACTATTTTCACAGTTGGGGAAATGTATCGGGTCTAATGCAATAGCGGAGCAACGACTTGTAATTTTCTCCATGTTTGAACTACTTTAGATTCATCCATATTCAAGCGTTTTAAAATAGCGAGAAGATGAGATGTTTGAGTTTCTGTTCTCCCAATGCTTTTGTACAAAGGTGTGAGAAACAGTACAACTGTTCTAGGTAATAATATTTTTTTTTTCTAATTCTGTGTGTTCTCGTTTCAAAATGAAGTTTTGGATTACATTTGAATTTTATACCTAGAGTGTTAGGTTGTAAGATTACAGATCGGCTACATTCGAGTCAAGAAGTTGAATTTGAATTTTAATCTATTGTTTCGTTGCAATCCATTGTGACTTAGTATTGCTTAAAACATAAAAAGATTAAGGGAAAAAATATTTAAAGCAATGTTAACATGTTTTTTTTCCTTTTTTCAAAAATTTAAAATGCTTTAATAAGAAGAAATGCAGGGGATAAATTTATTATTTAGTTTAATAATTATATATTCTTTATAAAATCCTATAAGGGGACATAAATATATTAAATTATGTTTATAACAATCAAATATTAAAAATATATATAATTCTGTTGTATGTTTAATTTCAGAAATAAACGTTTCTTAACAGATTGAAGACATCCAACATATTGAAATTTTTTGCAATGAAATTTAAGCTTAGTTGTATATTCATATTTAAGCTCGTTATGGGCTTTTGAGCTTAGATTACTTTTATTTTAAGATATGGTTTAATTTAAATAATTGAAGTATCAAAATAATAAAGTTCCTAAACAGCTGTGTCAAAAGCAGAAAAAGGTAGTACAGAAATAGTTCAAAAGTAAAAAGAAATGAAGTTCTTTTGTTAATCGTATGAAAAGTGAAAACTAAAATACTATGTATAAAACTTCTTAAATGAAAAACGTTCTTACTATTCACAAAAATAAGATCATTTTGACGTCAAAAGCTTGTCTGTAACTTTAATTTATAGATATAAACTCTAAATTGTCAAATAATAAATAGACAGATAGATACTTATATACTTTTCTAACTTTAAGTGGAAGATTATTTTGCCTTCTCCGTGTTATCGAAATACGACGCTAGATTTTTTTTTTTCCTTAGATCCTGTCAACCAGCTAGTAGGAATAACATGGTTTATTAGTATCCTGAGGGTATGTACTTTTTGATAAAGCAATCGTCAGGATGTTATAAATAATTGGTTTTGTTATTTTGAAAAAGACTTGTTTTGTATAGATATGTATCTTTTTTTTTCCATAAACATTTTTTTTTATGTATCTGAATGTGAGACACTTCAGGGTTTTTGTAAAGCAAATGCTATTAAGGTTTTGTCTTGCAATTTGACTGTGTTTCTACGAATTACAAAATGACTTATATATAGCGAATACTGTTCTGGCTTTTTGATATGTATACGGATAGTGTTTCTAGTCCATTCCTCTGTCAGTTCTCATTTAATAATCCACATTGATATATTGCATCCTCTTTTGCCAAAATGTATGTTTGTAAATATTTTTTTGTGCGAAAATAAAGATTATCATCATGTAACGTATATATTAGTAGATGAAATCAGATATTTCAATATACTAATAATAATAATTCAACTAAATATTGTGTTCAAAAACTTTTACGATGAATTACCTATTTATGCCTAATTTCAGCTTTTACCTGCATGTTATTTATTTTGTTGCCTTATAGATGCAGAACCTTCTGTTCCCTATTTAATTCATGATAAATTATTTTCATTTTGAAAATAAATTATTTACATGAACATACCCTAACAAAATTGAAAATACCAGCCAAAAATTTTTTTTCCTTTATTTTATAATCTATATTCCTAATCCCTGGCAATCTAAATAACGGTAATTTATCAATATACAAAAATATTTCATGCATAAAATCAATGAACTACAATTCGACAACCCGATTGTATAAACTGTCAAAGGGCCAAGTTGGATGGATTCAAACACAGCGGCTTGACAAGGGAGAAAGGTCATTTCAGAGGGATTACGATAAAAATAATAAAAACAATTTAATAAATGTATAAATAAAAATATCTTTAATAAAAGTATCTGCAATAAAAGTATCTTTATTTTTTCATAATTCAAATTTTAAACTAAACAACATAAAAAAATTCGAATAAGAAGTTCCTCCATAAATGTATTTTTTCTTTCAAAATTAGGTTGCTCCGCGCATATCTGACTAATCGATAATAATCGATTCGTCCTTTTCCGCTTTTAACCGGATGCTTACTTTTCCATTCAATCGGTTGTATAACTATACTGATCTTGAATATCTTGAACATTCATGGATACCTTTTCAATATTTTTGTCTAACAAATCCACGAATGCCTTTTCAATATTTTTGTCTAACAAATCCACGAATGCCTTTTCAATATTTTTGTCTAACAAATCCACGAATGCCTTTTCAATATTTTTGTCTAACGAATCCACGAAAGCCTTTTCAATATTTTTGTCTAACAAATCCACGAATGCCTTTTCAATATTTTTGCTTAAAAAATCCACGAATGCTTTTTCACTATTTTTGTCTAACAAATCAAGTTTATTATTTATTTATTTATTTTGCCGAACATCATCTTGTTGTTTTTTAAAAACATATGCACAACTGTCAATTGTGACGAGTAACTATTTTAGATAGAGAAATATAAACAAAAATAATAATAATGATGAATATTTTTATTTGTTACCATTTTCAATTTTTCTTCACTTTCAAAAAAATATTTCCAGCCATGGTATATCATTCATCTTTATTTAATTCTGTCGCGCGTGCTTATTTCTGTCGCAAGAAGGATACAAAGTCCTTTATCTTTGCGCGAGAGGGGGCTATTGTTAGCCGAAAATTTATTCAGCTTCTTCTCCATGGCATCTAGAATTTTGAAAACGAAACACGGGCATCATTCTTTTAAAACGGATAACATTTCTTTTTCCAGCGGAATCCAGAATATTTAATGCGTTCTGCATTCAGAGCACCAGCATACGATAGCGTCCTTAAATTGTGTTGTCACCTGGTCCCCAATCGTATGCATTATCGTGTCAAGAGAGACGGCAAGGTGGATTTTTATTTCATTGATTTCTGCCTTAAGTTTATGCGCTCAGCGCTTTCATAGAAATATTATATTAGCAAAAGTATATATATATATATATATTAATATCATACTTTAACAAGTTAACGGAGTATCGCAACTAGAATCGTACTTCATATTTGGAATTGTCGGAATACCACGAATTCACTCGTGAAAAATGTAACTTTTTATTCTAGGGTAAAACGAATATTTTTGTATATTTCTTATTATTCCAAGGAAAACATTTGTGAAATCGCACGCTTGCCAACAACGATTTCATGTTGTTTTATAAACATTCGACTCGATATCCTTCAGTACCTAAAAAAATATTCGAGGTTCTGCATGTTATTTATCCCTTACGGCCACTTGCATTTGTTTCCCAAACGTATAAACGTTACAATAGTTTCAATGAGAATAGGAGCAATGTATCATGTGGTGATTTCGAGAGGTCTGGCAATGGGTCAAAGTATTACAGTTATTATTCTAATGTGCAATTTGAATGCCTAAGCGTATGCTTGAAATTCTCCCCGTGTGGGTCAGGGTTAGAATAGCTTCACTGTACCTCATGCATATCGTAAAGGAAACTAAAATGAATACCCAGCGTCCGAGCGTATAACCTAGATGGGTCAAAATCAGACATCTTCTTTTGAGTGCTCCATGTCTTTGGGCCGCAAAGTCAAGGATAAAAAGGAGCTGCATTTTGTACCCTTTATCATAACATATCTACACTGGAACATATGGGTTCATGGACTTGGTCTAGATGTTGCTGTCGACTAAGTGGGATAAGAAACAACAACATATTTGAAATTCTTTTATAAAAACAAGTAAAACAGGATAAAAACTTATTGATCATAATTCTAGTAATACGCAGTTTAGATTATAATATTCAAAAATTGTTCTGAAATCAAAAATTTATTTGAAAAATCATTTTTAAGGGGTTAAAAAAATTATTAAAGAGAACTTTTTATATTCATAGCATTTCATATTTATTTATAAAAGCTGAAATATTATATTTTAACACGATGTCATTCAATACCCAAAAGATATTCGAGAAGCTGCATCTTATTTAATCCTTATGGCCACTGGCATTTGTTTTCCAAATTATAAAATGTGACAATAGTTTTAATGATAATAGGAGCGATGTATCATACGGTGATCTCGAGATATCTTTAAGGAATCAAACTTTTATAGTTATTCTTCTAACGTACAAGTTGAATGCCTAAACGTATACTTGAAATTCTACTATAAAAACATATAAGGAAGGATAAATTTTATTGATTGTAATTCTAGCAATACACATTTTAGATTTTAATCTCAAAACTTATTCTGAAAATATGAAATTTTACTTGAAAAAGTCATTTTTAGGAGTTAAAAAAATGTTAAGGAGAAAAGAATTTCTGATATTCATATTTATTTATACAAGCCGAAACCCTATATTCTAACTCGCGGTTTAAAATGAGATCTCAATTCGTAAATGTCACCTACACTATTTTTTTATGGTGAATTGTGTAGCAGTTCAAGTCAAGAGCGTCTAGTTTGCTGACGCTCGAAAAAGTCTGGCTTATTTTTCTTTCAGAAACTACCTCGAGAGACTTCGATTCCGTGCTTGTTTTTCTGCATATACTACACGCTAAGAAATAATTTAGGCACAAGGCAAAAAAGTATGCATCGTTGAGCAGATACATATTCCTCGGATTTTTAGTAAATATTATATACAAAACCATTGAAAGGGCAAGGGAATACTGTATATTTTCCTCGATAGGGAACAAGAAGAAGTTTTATTTTTGAAAATATTTCTTAAGCCAAAAAAAATTGGGCTCGAGTATAGGCAATCGTTCAATAAAATCTTTTACAGTTGGTTCCTGCAGGGAAGGAAGTTTTAGAATAAAAATTCTAAATATCTTAGGGTCAGTGTTTCACTACGTCCAGATACATATTGATCAACATATTTCCAGATATATCTAAAAAAAAAAATTTTTTTTTCTCTTTGTGTCGTCTCTTATGAAATTAAATTGATCAATTTAAGGGACAACAATTTAAAAAATAAGATATACTATAAATTGGTATAGATAAATATTTTACTTAAATAAAATACATTTTATCTTACTTGAAAATTATTAATTACTTCATTCACTGGTATTATTAAAATATATAATTCAAAAGATACATCATTTAATAGCAAAATATTCAGAAGACTACCTTTAAGGGAAGGGAGATAAGTCTAAAACCTGACAAGGAAGTCAAACCGAAAATTTTTATACCTGTTCAAAGAATGTGTGTAATAAATCCATAAAACGGAAAGCCCTTCTGTTGAGTTCCAAGAGTTGATTTTGTCTCTCTACTGTTATTTTGTGCACACTTTACATTAATTAGACTGGGAACTACTGTTTAACATGGATTCCGAACCACTGCGAAACATTCTGAAGCTGAAGCCTGTGGTACAAAGGACAGAGCACTAGCCAATTAAGTACAAAGATGAAAGAGAGATTGTGAACTTAGGTGCTGTAAATGTTCATTTCAAATTGCAATGAAACAATATGAAACGGGGTTTTCGTTGTCTCATAAAGCAGTGACTAAGCTAAATAAGCTACAAATCTATTATTCCTTTAGAAAAGAAACTTGAGTCAAATCTCCCAAAATAAATAAAAAATAAATATAAATAAAAATTCAATCCTGGCTCTGGCAAGAATGTTTGTTAGTTTTCGGAATCCACCTTAAACTATAGGTCCCAGTCATTTTAGTCCCAGCGTGCACACAATGACCGTAGAGCGACAAACCAAATAAAACAAAGCCAAGCCCAACATCATATTCAAAGACAATTATTTTTTATCTTTATTCCAAAAATGTTTAACCCGTTTAAGATAAATATCTTAGTTATCGGAATGATACTAACTCTATTTATGATGTATTTCAGCTTTTATTCATATGGAAATTACAAGAAACCAGTTTTTTATTTATTTTGCTAGTCTCATGATACGTAAAAGATAATATTCAACTCGACGCAATTTATTTTGCGCTATTCTTAGCGGTAAAAAAAATTATTTTCAATAGTCATCTTAATTTGTTTATGCACAAAAGACTAAAAAATAACGAACCATTTCTTGTATTCCGTTTGTTAACTGTAACGTTACGTGATCAAACACATTCCAGGGGGGAAAATAAGTAAAAAAAAGGGATTTTTTGTAGGGTTCTGAGCTCGTTCTCATTCATCACCAAAGCTCTTTATCGACCCCTTAAAGCGCCATCTAGAAGAACAATCACGCACATCTTCATTGGGAATGTCGGGACTTCTTGCACTCACTTAACATGATAATAAGGTTTCGGTTCGGAGAGAATAATGCATTAAAAAAAGTGAGACAGAGGGATAAAAATGGGAAGGGGAAAAAAAGCAAAAAGTCCCTTAGCCCTTTTCTCTAATCCGCTTTCCTCTGAAATCAACAAAGAAAAGAAAAGGGGACAGAAAGAGAGTTGATTGAATCTCTTTTCCCTCGTGTCTTGCGTCGCGTGATCTCTGAATCTTTAGGAACAGCACGCTTATTGAAGTTTTTTTTTTCCCCTATCGGGGAATTTAACCGATATAAAAGTAGGAGTTATGAAGAACAAATGATTGGAATGTGCAACAGCAAAGGTAAAAAAGAATAAGAGATCGATTGAAAAATTGGAGGAAGGAAGAATCGAATGTGACGTTTTTCCCCCGTCTTCGTTCTAAATTGAAATCTAACTGTGTCGGAGATTTATATTGCATAGCAGGATCGAATTATGACTGTGTTGTGTCTGATGCATTTTTCCTTTTTACCTTTATTTTCTTTTTTTTTCCTTTTTTAACTGGGATTTTTTTTAAGAATTTCTGGAGCTAGTGTAAAACATTTCCAAAGAAAATTTGTAAAATTTCATCTTTTTCCCTGGAATTATTTTATTTTACATTCTATCTGAAGTAATTTGATATATATTATTTTAATGTTATACAAATAATGAATAGATAAAAATATTAAACAAATAACAAATAGATAAAAATATTAAATAATAAATAGATAAAAATATTATACAAATAATAAATAGACAAAAATATTATGCAAATAATATAATTATGTTTGTTAGTGATTCGGAATCCACTTTAAACTGCAGGTCCTGGTCTGTTTATGTCTCGTGTGCACACAATGACTGTAGAGAGACAAACCAAATAAAACAAAGGCAAACTCAACATTTTAAAAGACAATTGTTTTTTATCTTTATACCAAAATGTTCAACCTGTTTAATTTAGATAAATATCTTTGTAATCGGAAAGATACTAACTCTATTCATGGCTCATTTCAGCTTTTGTTCATATGGGAATTACAAGAAACCCGTTTTAATCATTTTGCTACTCTCATGCTTACATATAATTCTCGAACTCCACGTAATTTATTTTGCACTATTATTAGCGGTAAAAAAATATTTTCCATAGTCATCTTAATTTGTTTATCCACGAAAGACTCAAAAATAACGAACCGTTTCTTGTATTCCGTTGTTAGCTGTAACGTTACGTGATCAAACACATCCCATGGAGGAAAAATAAGTAAAAAAAAAAGGAATTTTTTTGTTGTAGGGGTCTGAGCTCGTTCTCATTCATCACAAAAGCCCTTTATCGACCTCTTAAAGAGCCATCTAGAAGAACAATCACGCACATCTTCATTGCGAATGCCGGGACTTCTTGCACTCACTTAACATGATAATAAGGTTTCGGTTCGGAGGGAATAATACATAAAAAAAAGTGAGACTGAGGGATAAAAATGGGAAGGAAAAAAAAAAGCGAAAAGTCCCTTAGCCCCTATCTCTAATCCGCTTTCCTCTGAAATCAACAAAGAAAAGAAAAGGGGACAGAAAGGAAGTTGATTGAATCTCTTTTCCCTCGTGTCTTGCGTCGCGTGATCTCTGAATCTTTAGGAACAGCACGCTTATTGAAGTTTTTTTTTCCCCTATCGGGGAATTTAACCGATATAAAAGTAGGAGTTATGAAGAAGAAATGATTGGAATGTGCAACAGCAAAGGTAAAAAAGGATGGAGATGGATTGAGAAATTTGAGGAGGAAGGAAGAATCGAATGTGACGTTTTTTTCCCGTCTTCGTTCTAAATTGAAATCTAACTGTGTCGGAGATTTATATTGCATAGCAGGATCGGATTATGATTGTGTTGTGTCTGATGTATTTTTCCTTTTCTTTTTATTTTTTTTTTTCCCCTTTTTAACAGGGATTTTTTTAAAAAGAAATTATGGAGCTAGTGCAAAATATATCCAAAGAAAATTTGTAAAATTTCATTTTTTCTCCGAAAATATTTTTTTTTCATTCTATCTTAAATAATTTGAATGAAGTTGAAGTATTACAAATTGCATTGAATCAATATGAAATAATGTTTTCGCTTTATCGCAATCTAGTGACTAGCGTTAAGTAAGCTACAAATATATTATTCCGATAGCAAAAGATCTTGAGTCAAATCTTCCAACATTAAAAAAAATAATAATAAGTAAATAAAAATAAATTAATTCATTAAAATAAAAATTGAATCATGTCGCTGGCATGGATGTTTGTTAGTGGTTCGGAATCCACTTTAAACTCTAGGTCCCGGTCTGTTTAGCCTTCGTGTGCACACAATGACCATAGAGCGACAAACAAAATAAAATAAAGCCAAACCCAACATTTTAAAAGACCATTTTTTATCTTTATTCCAAAACTGTTTAACCCATTTAATTTAGATAAATATCTTAGTTATCGGAACGATACTTACTCAATTTCTTTGGTATTTCAGCTTTTATTCAAATGGGAATTACAAGAAACCAGTTTTAATCATTTTGCGACTTTCAGGCTTACATAAAAGATAATTCTCGAACTCGACATAATTTATTTTAGCTATTATTAATGGTAAAAAAATCGTTTTCGATAGTCATCTTAATTTGTTTATCCACGAAAGACTAAAAAATAACGAAACCATTTCTTGTACTCCGTTTGTTAACTGTAATGTTACGTGATCAAACACATCCCATGGGGAAAAATAAGTAAAAAAAAAAAAGAGGGAATTTTTTTTGTAGGCATCTGAGCTCGTTCTCATTCATCACCAAAGCGCTTTATCGACCTCTTAAAGCGCCATCTAGAAGAACAATCACGCACATCTTCATTGCGAATGTCGGGACTTCTTGCACTCACTTAACATGATAATAAGGTTTCCGTTCGGAGGGAATAATACACGAAAAAAAAGTGAGACAGAGGGATAAAAAAGAGAAGGGAAAAAAAGCGAAAAGTCCCTTAGCCCTTTTCTCTAATCCGCTTTCCTCTGAAATCAAAAAAGAAAAGAAAAGGGGACAGAAAGAAAGTTGATTGAATCTCTTTTCCCTCGTGTCTTGCGTCGCGTGATCTCTGAATCTTTAGGAACAGCATGCTTATTGAAGTTTTTTTTTCCCTATCGGGGAATTTAACCGATATAAAAGTAGGAGTTATGAAGAAGAAATGATTGGAATATGCAACAGCAAAGGTAAAAAAGGATAAGAGATGGATTGAAAAATTTGAAGAGGAAGGAAGAATCGAATGTGACGTTTTTTCCCCGTCTTCGTTCTAAATTGAAATCTAACTGTGTCGGAGAATTATATTGCATACCAGGATCGGATTATGATTGTGTTGTGTCTGATGAATTTTTCGTTATCCCTTTATTTTTCTTTTCTTTCCTTTTTAACTGGGATTTTTTATAAGAAATTCTGGAGCTAGTGCAAAATATTTCCAAAGTAAATTTGTATTATTTCATCTTTTTCCCTGGAATTATTTTATTTTACATTCTATCGCGAGTAATTTTATATTTTATTTTAATGTTATACAAATAATAAATTGGAAAAAATATTAAACAAATAATAAGTAGTTAAAAATATTAAATGATAAATAGATAAAAATATTAAATAATAAATAGATAAAAATATTAAATAATAAATAGATAAAAATAAAAATTCAGCACTGTTACTGGCATGGATGTTTGTTAGTGGTTCAGAATACACTTTAAACTGTAGGTCCCCGTCTGTTTAGCCCTCGTGTGCACACAATGACAGTAGAGGTGCAAACCAAATAAAACAAAACAAAACCCAACATTTTAAAAGATAACTATTTTTTATCTTTATTCCAAAAATTCTTAACCAGTTTAATTTAGATAAATATCTTAGTTATAGGAAGGATACTTACTCAATTTCTTTGGTATTTCAGCTTTTATTCATATGGGAATTACAAGAAACCGTTTTAATCATTTTGATACTCTCATGCTTAAATAAAAGATAATTCTCGGACACGACGTAATTTATTTTGCGCTATTATTAGCAGTAAAAAAAAATTATTTTCGATAGTCATCTTAAATTATTTATCCACGAAAGACTAAAAAATAACGAACCGTTTCTTGTATTCCGTTTTTTAACTGTAACGTTATGTGATCAAACACATTCCATGGGGAAAAAATAAGTAAAAAAAAAAGGGGATTTTTTTTTTTGTAGGGGGTCTGAGCGCGTTCTCATTCATCACCAAAGCTCTTTATCGACCTCATAAAGTGCCATCTAGAAGAACAATCACGCACATATTCATTGCGAATGTCGGGATTTCTTGCACTCACTTAACATGATAATAAGGTTTCGGTTCGGAGGGAATAATACATAAAAAAAAGTGACACAAAGGGATAAAAATGGGAGGGGAAAAAAAGCGAAAAGTCCCTTAGCCCCTTTCTCTAATCCGCTTTCCTCTGAAATCAACAAAGAAAAGAAAAAGGGACAGAAAGAAAGTTGATTGAATCTCTTTTCCCTCGTGTCTTGCGTCGCGTGATCTCTGAATCTTTAGGAACAGCACGCTTATTGAAGTTTTTTTTTTCTCTATCGGGGAATTTAACCGATATAAAAGTAGGAGTTATGAAGAAGAAATGATTGGAATGTGCAACAGCAAAGGTAAAAAAGGATGGAGATGGATTGAGAAATTTGAGGAAGGAGGATTCGAATGTGACATTTTTTCCCCGTTCTTCGTTTTAAATTGAAATCTAACTGTGTCGGAGATTTATATTGCACAGCAGGATCGGATTATGATTGTGTTGTGTCTGATGTATTTTTCATTTTCCCTTTATTTTTATTTTTCCCTTTTTAACTGGGATTTTTTAGCTAGTAGAAAACATTTCTTAAAGAAAATTTTTAAAATTTCATCTTTTTGCCTGGAATTATTTTATTTTACATTCTATCTCGAATAATTTGATATAGTATTTTTCATACAAATAATAAATAGATAAAAATGTTAAACGAATAATAAATAAATAAAAAAGTTAAAACAATAAAAATATTATGCATATAATAAATAGATTAAAATATTATGCAAATACTATTACTATAATTCAGTGTTTCTCAAAATTTTTGAAGTCAGAGCAAAATTTCTGACAAATAAGTTACTAATACCTTATAGTTTTATATACAGATGGTCAACTTCACATATTATTACTTATAGTCAGCAGAGTCTCCAAGGCTACACTGGAATTTTTTTACTTTAAAATCAGACAGATGTTAGCACTCCCAGTTAGCCGACTATGGAAGCCGAATCGTTTTTGGCTCATTATTGCTATTTGGTATTTTTTTTATGTAAAGAAAGAATAAAAAAATCAGAAAGACTAGTGGTTTGTAATGAAAGTTATTAACTATAATTATTTTTAACTATATAGAGTAACTATATTTATTTTTATATCTGGGCACATATTTCATTGGAATACCACAGGGCGCCGAGAACCATTGAGAACATCAAGTCATACATCAAAGGATCACATGGGTCAATCATTTATTATTTTCAGGAAGATGTATTATAAGTAAATATTTTTCTATAAATATAATTTCAATTATGTTGGATCTTCTTCTAATCCTTCATTCTATAATTTTTTATCAATTTAAAGAATTCACGAAAATTTAAACTATTTCTGTATGTGTTGTGACTAATCCTCAGTCACAGGCAGAGTGGGACAGACACACAACCAGTTGTCTACTCATGGATTGAAAGAAAGGGGAGAAGCTTCTGTTGTGATGGAGCACCCGTAGGTAAAAGTCTGACTTGGCTTCGAGTCGCTGAAGAAGGAGAGAACTGGCATCCAGCGGGATTTTTAGGGGCAACTAACCCGCATTAGAATATCGTATGGGAGAAAACATGGAAAACTCACACCATGTAAACTGACCAAGACACAAGATGCTGAACATCACAAATGCCATCGAGTCTCCTCGTATTTAAAATAATGTCTACAACAAAGCTTCTAGTGGATTGACCCTCAGCCCTAATGCTTAGGGGCAACTCAGCTATAGGCACAGAGATATGTGGTGCGGTGTGGTGTGGTGTGGTGTAGTAGTAGCCTAATGCTTACCAGCGACGCAGATTACCATGGGTCGTGCCAGCCATGAAAGTAATTACGCAAATTAAAATAATGTATTCGTAATTAAAGGTTACAGTAGAGTTATTTTTTTTAATTTCAATTAAATAAATAAAAAAAATTAAGAAGAGTCATTTAACTAATAAAATAGCAATTTTAAATTTTTTCTTTATAAGTAAAATTGTTATTTTATTAGCTAAATATAAATTAATTGGTAAAATTCTTTTTATCTCCTTATCAAATGTGCAATTCTTCTTAAGAGAGTAAATGAAATATCCTTTTAAAGTTAAGCCACAATAATAATATATAGTATATCATACGTTCAATAAATAAATTAATTATAAATAAACAATTTGAAAATAATTATGGCATTTTTATGGCTTATCTTGTTATACATATGTAATAATAAAATAGGATCAATAAACACACAAGAGACTCTGGAAGGGGTCAACAGAACGAAGTTCAGTGACTCCTAAATTAGTTGCATTGTAATGGCATGTAAAATCTGTCAACCATATATCTATAATCAAGATAAATTTCCCTTAAAATAATTTTTATCTATTAGATCTAACGGTTTGCTTTAATTTTTGTTTCCATCTGTTTCTTATTCAATTTCATTGCGTGCTTGCTTTGGTTTTTGTTACGTTTAACTTATGTGCGACACGCATCAATCATGACAAAAGTCACAGTGGCTGACCAAACATACAAAATATTTAGGACACTTTTGATATGTAAAGGCTTTTTGACTTTATTTATGAATGCGAAGGATTTCATTCTTATGACAAAAACTTACTTTCTTTTTATTCACAACGGAATTTATTTAAAGAAATTATTTTAAAGGGAAAAAGTTACAATAAGGTTTGTGCTGGTTATATACAAAGCATCAGGAATATACAACACCCTGGTTATACTCCTTCTCTAGCATGTTAATGATATTCAAATTTTTTATTATTAAGATTCTTAAGATACAACTAAATATGTCACCAGCTTAAAAATTTAATGTTGAAACTGCTGCAAATAGCAATTTTTTAAATAAAACTGATGTACACATTTCGAAAGAAAGAGTATAAGCTATTGAAAATATTTACTATTGCGATAGTAGCATTATCCAATTTCGATTGTTATAAAAAATATATTTATTCGTTTATTTAAGATGTAATTTAAACACGCCATTAGCTTAACAGTTCTACTCCTAGAATATTGAAAATACACTTCTTAAATTAAAATAAGAGTATGCAATTTTTCTTACGATGAAAATCAAAATCAAATACAGCACAGTAATAAGTCAATTTTTGAGCGTCTCGGTCTATACTAGACCTATAACGGCTTCATGAAGACGCCCACTTTCAGGTTCATGGGAATCCTTTAAAGTTTATTTACAAACATTATATATATATACATAAAACTCTATTTACAAAAATAAAAATTAAGGATATAAATTAGATACAAAATTGCAGTTCACACCAAGTTCGGAGATTCTCAAAGTTCTCGGGCCTACAACGAATCTAAACACCCAGTCTGCGGCGTGATTCATGAAACCATATGAGGCTCCCTTTGCAAAAAAATGCGGCCTCTTCAGTCACTTCAAAAAGCGGAAAAAAACCTTTCTGGTCGACTCGTCGCAGAGTTCTCTCCTCATCACAAAAAAAAATCCTTTTAAACAATCCGTCAAGAGGGATAGGGGGCAGCTTCCTTCACTTTTCATTGGAGTAGGCATTTCTCAATTCGTGCTCTATCACCAATCACGATCATATTCAATTAGTTGCTTCAAAAGTCGCTAATTTCCTCAGTATACTTGATACCGAATATCTGCTATCAGATTTGAGTGACAAATGGTTCTCATTAGTACAAAACTCTAATTGCATGTAATATAACTACCCACAATAAAGCTCGTCTGCTGTCAAATTTGAGTGATGGGTTTATTATATATTTGTCAAGTAGCATACATTCCTCTCTCCTATGAATAAAATGCCAAAATTCTTCTCGTGAGAAAAAAAAGCTACAATTTTCAGAAAGGATACAAATATACTGGGCATGTGGCCACTGGCTCATGTGTGGGGCTCCAAATGAGTACACAAAAAAAAAATAGGTTGTTAAAGCAGCATCGTGAAATAATAGTGCCAACCGCCACTCTTTATCTAGTATGCATAAATATCTCCATTCAAGGCCAAACCATAATCCCACCTAAATGGTTCTCGTTGTCTTCACCGCAAATAACTCGTTTGTCACTCGCATCCCCAAAGAAATATCCACGCGGCAACTGGCTTGTCGTGAAAAATATCACAGAAAGCGACCCCCCTTTTCTTTTTTCCTCCACCCCTATCCCCGGCAATATCGCCCGTGGTGTTTTTCTGTCGGCGGGACAAAAGCTTTTCCTTCTTCGCCATAATTCTCGTTTTCACGGTCCGCCGGTTCTTCTTTGTCGCCAAAACTGCCTGAACGCCCAAGATACGCCCTAATCTCTCTTTTTCCACACATGCCTCCCCGGCTGCACAACAGCTAGCGTCTGCCGGTTTTCTCCAAGAACTTTATTAAAGGATATCTCTCTCTCTCCACTCTTGGAGAACACTTTTCGTAACTGCATCTCCAAACAAGGATTAAATGAGCGGGGATTATCGATTGGATTTGGTTTTAGTTTAAGTGTCCTTTCTTTTTTTTATATATATATAATATCCAGTTTAAGTTTCTAGGATGGGATCTTGTGTTGTTAATGGTTCTAGAGGATTTTCCGATAGAAATTCAAAAGATATGGTTTAAAAAGTTGATGAGGCATCGTCTGTCGCATTTTGTAGGTTTTTAACAATTTAATTTAGTAGGAAGGAAGTTTAGGTTTTTATATGTTAAAAATTTCTGTTTTCTTTTCATATTTTTGCCATATTATCATTTTTTCTTTAATTTCTTATCAATTAAAATTGCAAATTCTTTAAAGTAAAACAAAATTACTCCTTAATAAAAGTTTCTCATACAGGATTTTTGGCAATATCGTTAAAACGAAACAATGCTTCTTTCGTCTCTTTTATCTGTATAAAAACTTTTTTTCCCTTGCTTTTCATAAAATATATCTACATAGTCAGTTATATTAAAAAAAAAAAACTTTTTAACCTCCGGTCAAGGATTAAATTAGCAGGATTTATGGATTGTATCTCGTTATGGTTTCATTCAACTTTTCTTTTGTGTTCAGTATATGGATTGAGATACTGAATGAATACTTAATAAGTGTTAGCTAATGAAGCTGGAGTTTTTTAGACAGAAATTTAACAAAATACTGCTTAAAAGACAGTTGAGGTATTTTGAATGGAATTATGTGATTAAAAATTTTAAATATGCCATATTTCTGGAGATCGCACAGACATTCACTCTTTTCCTCAGTATACATGATACAGAATATCTGCTATCAGAATTGAGTGACAAGTTGTTCTCATTAGTACAAAACTCTAATTGCACGTAATAAAATTACCCACAATGAAGTTCAACTACTGTCAAATTTGAGTGATGGGTTTATTATATAGTTGTCAAAATTGCATACATTCTTCTCTCCTGGGAGCGAAATGCCCAAACTCTTCTCATGAGAAAAACCGCTACAATATTAAAAAATATACTGGAAAAATATACAAATATACAGGATATGTAGCAACTGACGTATGTGTAGGGCTCCAAATGAGTAGATAAAAAAAAAAGTTGTTATAGCCGCATCATGAAATAAGGGTGCTAACCGCAACTCTTTATCAAGTATGCATAAATATCCCCATTCAATCCAATCCGTAATCCCACCTAAATGGTTCTCGTTGTCTTCACCGCACATAACTCGTTTGTCACTCGCATCCCCAAAGAAATATACACGCAAGCAACTGGCTTGTCGTAAAAAATATCACACAGACAGCACAGAAAACGACCCCCTTTCTTTTCTCCCCCCAACCCCCATCCCCGGCAATATCGCCCGTGGTGTTTTTCTGTCGGCAGGACAAAAGCTTTTTCTTCTTCCATAATTCCCGTTTTCACGGTCCGCCGGTTCTTCTTTGTCGCCAAAACTGCCTGAACGCCCAAGATTCGCCCTAATCTCTCTTTTTCCACACGTGCCTCCCAGCTGCTCAACAGCTATTTTCTTCTCCCGGTTTTCTCCAAGAACTTTATTAAAGGATATCTCTCTCTCTCCACTGGCTCCAACGAGGATTAAATGAGCATGGATTATCGATTGGATTTGGTTTTAGTTTAAGTGTCCTTTCTTTTTTTTATATATATAATATCCAGTTAGGTTTCTGGGATGGGATCTACTGCTTTAGTTAATAGTTCTAAAGGATTTGGCGTAGAAATTCAAAAGATATGGTTTCTCAGGTTGATGAGGTATGATCAGTTGTAATGTGTAGATATTTTAATAATTTAAATTAGTAGAAAGAAAGTTTAGTTTTCTATATGTTAAAGATTTCTGGTTCTTATCATATTTTTGTCATATTATCATTTTTCTTATCATTTTTTATCTATTTAAATTTCAAATTCTTTAAAGTAAAAAAAAATTAATAATAAAAACTTCTCATGCAGTATTTTTGACCGTTAAAAAGAAACAATGCTGTTTTCGTCTCTTTTATCAGTATAAAA
The DNA here is from genome assembly GCA_021605075.1 of Caerostris darwini. Classification (NCBI taxonomy): domain Eukaryota; kingdom Metazoa; phylum Arthropoda; class Arachnida; order Araneae; family Araneidae; genus Caerostris; species Caerostris darwini. The sequence continues at coordinate 224,638 of BPLQ01012118.1, read as the reverse complement.
ATTATTTTTTTCCGTTGCTTTTCATAAAATATATCTACATAGTCAGTTATATTAAGAAAAAAACTTTTCGTAACCGCTGGTCAAGGATGAAATAAGCATGGTTTATGCATTGGATCTCACTATGGTTTACTTTTCTTTTGTGTAATTCAGTATCTGGATTGAGATGTACTGTGTTAGCTAATGAAGCAGGAGTTCTTTTAGACAGAAATTTAAGAAAATAGTACTTAAAAGACTGTTGAGGTATTGCCAATAGAATTATATGATTTCAATAAAATGTTTAAAAAATTTTAAATATGCCACATATGTTCGTGTAGAAAAAATAATAATATTCAATTAGTTGTTTCGACCTGCGAAGATCGCACAGACATTCACTCACTTCCTCAGTATACATAATACAGAATATCTGCTATCAGATTTGAGTGACAAGTTGTTCTCATAAGTACAAAACTCTAATTGCATGTAATATAACTATCAACAAGAAAGCTCGTCTGATTTTAAATTTGAGTGATGTGTTTATTATATGTTTGTCAAATAGCATATATTCCTCTCTCCCTGGAATGAAATGCCAATAATCTTCTCGTGAGAAACAAATGATAGTGTTCAGAAAAGATACAAATATACTAGGCATCTGTAGGACTCCAAATGAATACAAAAAAAATAGGTTCTTATAGCTGCATCATGAAATAATGGTGCCAACCGCAGCTCTCTATCTAGTATGCATTAATATCCCCCAATCCATAATCCCACCTAAATGGTTCTCTTTGTCTCCACCGCAAATAACTCGTTTGTCACTCGCATCCCCACAGAAATATCCACGCGGCGACTGGCTTGTCGTGAAAAATATCACACAGGCACCACAGAAAACGGCCCCCCTTTTTTTTATCCACCACCCCCATCCCCCATCCCCGGCAATATCGCCCGTGGTGTTTTTCTGTCGGCAGGACAAAAGCTTTTCCTTCTTCGCCATAATTCCCGTTTTCACGGTCCGCCGGTTCTTCTTTGTCGCCAAAACTGCCTGAACGCCCAAGATACGCCCTAATCTCTTTTTTTCCACGCATGCTTCCCAGCTGCACAATAGCTATTTTCTTCTGCCGGTTTTCTCCAAGAACTTTATTAAAGGATATCTCTCTCTCTCCACTCTTGGAGAACACTTTTCTTAACTGGCTCCAACGAGGGTTAAATGAGCGTGGATTATCGATTGGATTTGGTTTAAGTTTCAGTGTTCTTTCTTTTTTTATATATATAATATCCAGTTAAGTTTCTGGGAGAAGATGTAGTGTTTTAGCTAATGGTTCTAGAGGATTTTCCGATAGAAATTCAAAAGATATGGTTTAACGAGCTGATCAGGTATGATCAATTGCGTTGTGTAGATTTTTTTAAAATAATTTAGAACAATTTAGTAGAGAGAAAGTCTAGGTTCTTAAGTGTTGGTGATTTCTGTTTTCTTTTCTTACATATATTTTTAAAATTGGGAATTCTTTAAGAGAAAAAAAGTAATAAGAATTTCTCATAAATGATTTTTTTCAATGAAACAATGCTTCCCCTCCCCTCTTTTACCCGTATATAAACTATCTTTCTCTGCTTTTCATAAAATTTATCTCCAAATAAAAAAACTTTCCATAACCCTCTGGACAAGCGTTTAATGAGCATGATTTATGGATTGGATCTCGCTATTGTTGTATTTATTTATTTTTATGTGTAGTTTAATTTCTGGAGGGAGATGTAGTGTTTTAGCTAATGAAGTTGAAGTTTTTTTAGACAAACATTTAAAAAAAATACTGCTTTAAAGGTGTTGAGGTGGAAAAACAGTGTATTTGTACGTTTCAGTGAAATGTTTGAAGTAATATAAATAAATCACGTATGTTGGTGTAAATGATATATTGCTTGTCAGTGATTTATGCTTTTTTGTTGGATATTTTTTTTTTTTGTAATTTTTTTGTAAAGTTTAGAAATTACCAAGATAAATTTTTTTGCAGTATCGATAAAACGAAACAAAATATTCACTGTATATTCTTTCTTCTCTCATATTACACCATGCCTTTTTCTCTACTTGTCATAAAATATATTTAAGTTTTTAGTGATGATAGAAATTCTCATATTTTTCTCAACAAGAAATAAATGAGGGTGTATTATTGATTGGTTTTTACTACGATTTTGTTCAATAGGAATAAAGCTATTTAGCTAATAAAGAAAAAATAAAGATTTTTAATATAAAGATTATATAAAGATAATATAAAGATTTTTAGATTTAAAATTTAATAGATACGGTTTTAAAGGTTATTTAAATATTAACAAAGTATTTAAATTATTTTTGATAACTCATCACATATCACAGAAGGAAAGTCAGCTTTTATAATTCAGTAATTTTTGCTTTCTTGTGCTTAAATTTCAATCAGTAAATTTTCGACAGGTTTAGAAACTGCTAAAATAGAATTTGTTGAGATATCAATCAAATGAAGTAATACAATCCAGCATGAGTATTTTCCCATATCATTTAGGTGCAAATTCAGCTATTTGTTCTCCAGTTTCATTGAAGTTAAAAATTGTATCTCATATTTGGTGCAACAAGGATTCAATGAGTGAGGATTATTGATTGCAGTTTGTTATGATTTTATTTTCGAGATTTTTTTTCTAATATGTAATTCAATTTGTCGGATCGAATGTAGTGTTTTATTTAATAGTAGTAGAAATTTTAAGATAGTTTATTTATAAATTTAGAAGATAAAATTTAAGAGTTTTAGATTTATAAAATGATATGCAGAATAGTACGAAATATCAAATAATTTGCCACAATTTATCATGAGAAAATTTTCATTTTCTTTCTGCTTTCTTCTAATTATTTTATGGATTAGTTTCATGGTCTTTTAGAAATATTATAGCATTATTATAGCAAATTATTATAGCATTAGAATTAGAAAAATGGCATATTAGAATAATTTTACTGCTATTATCCTATGTTTAAATAGCAGCAATTTTTTTTCTTTGCTCCTAAAAAATTTAAATTACTGATGTGATAATTTGATTGTTGTTGTTGTTGTAGTAGTAGTATTCCCTAAGAAGTACAAGAAAATCAAATACCGTGGTGCTCCCGAATAATATGGGAAAGAAATTTAAATTACTAATGTGACTATTTTGTTTGTTGTTGTTGCCGTATCCTCTGAAGAGTACAAGAAAATCAAATATTGTGGTGGTCTCGAATAATATTGGCTATGCTGATTGCCAGCTCTAAGTATAAATCCTCTTACGAGAGATGATCCAGGCAATTCAAGGCTGCTGCAACAGATGGGCAATCAAAGACATGGTGAGGATAAGTTCGACATCAGTAGTTGCCATATTTTTGGTATTTTTTAACGCCATCAGCAGAAATTTTCATATTTTGTGTGGTTTTTCCTTAATCTTGTGAGAGTAGTAGCTGTTTTTCTGTCGACATTTAGTTCTATAATACGGTATTTAGTTTTGATCTTAGAAGGAATTATGAGTTTTATTTGGTGTGTTTAAGATTAAATGAGTGAGGATATATGATATTTAACTATGGCTTTTATTTATTTATTTATCTATCTAATATGTAGTTTTTCGTGTGGTGGGAAAATATTTTACTGAGAATTTGATAATTAAAAAGGATTTAAAAGACTGGTGTTGAGGTTTAATGAAGTATTTAAAGACGTTTAGTTAATTCAATAGTTTGTTGGAATATTATACTAAATGAGGATTCAGTTGTTTGCTGTAAGACAATTACATCAAAAACCTTAAAGATATTATTTTATAAACCTATTTCTCAATATTTTAAAATTTGGTTTAAATGACAAATTTTACAGTATCAACGCAATAAACTGTTTAATGCATATTATAATCACAATAATATGTGATACAATCCTTGCGTTATATTCTTTTTTTTTTTTCATAAATATCATAGAATTGCAAACTGTTATTTTCTTTTCTGGATAACAAAACCTCCAGAAAGGATGTCTTGTTTTCAGCGAGTTATAATCCCTTATGTTAATGAATCCTTTTTTTTTTTTTTTTTTTTAGTTTATAAACTCACGAGATTTACTTCCCAATTATTCGTTAAATAAATCTATACTGCAATACTATATTTAATCTATATTACAATACCAAACTTCTATGCTTTATAGTAGAATAAATTCAGATATGAATAAACATATTTTATTTTAAATTCATAATGTTAACAGTTATTCTTTTAATATAATGTACAAGAAAATGTTTTTTTTCTGTGGTTATTCTAGTTTTTTTTATTATTTTGTTTGAAAGAAAGAAAGGATGAAATAATATATCGCAACGCCATGGTTCAAAGCCTTCTAGCAATTGAAAATTTTTCAGCGGAATTTCAATATTGTATTGTATTTAATACAATTCACGCTTGAATACATATGCATCAATAAACCGTAAAATATATAGACGTCAAAAGTTTAACTTCACAATACATCTGAATTAAATAATACGTGCATTTGGTATTGTGTTACAAATCTATTTAAAAGAAAACATTCAGGCATGACTTAAAAGATTAAATCAGCTTTTGATGATATAATATACACAAAAAAAGACTTAATATTTTATTCAAGATTTAATTTTTTTTTCGTAACTCAATAGTTTATTTATTCACAATTCGTATTTACCATTTTATTGATTTGCACGATAGTTTAAAGTACAATTTATATTAAAATATTGAAAACAGTTTATTAAATCCACAGAAAAAATAAGCAAATAATAAATGTCCAATAACTTTTCAATATTGAAAACTAGATCGCATTTTTAACATTCTATTATACCACACTTTTTCAAAAGACGATATTTATTTTTTTCGCGGATATTAAAGTGTGGAAAATCCATAAACATTTATTTCCCAATCTTATTCAGTTCATATCAAATATCCAATTTATCTTACGCAGTAAAGGTGACAGTCTTGGTATTAATGGTGGAAAAATCGATTTGGAAATATTTTGGTAATCCATAAACCAATGAATTTCAGTTTGTTTAGCAGTTCATCTTCTATTACTGGTTATTCAAAGCATACATTAAACCCATATCGCATTTCTGCAATCAATTAAATAATATTTAACATGACGATTCCGCTGAAGTTTGCAATTTGTTTTCTTTATTTGATATTACTTTTCTATTAAGTAAATATAAAAAAAATTAAAAAGATAAATTTGATGTATAAGTATACATATTATGCATTACTTAATCAGAAGACCAATATATCTAAAGAGATTAACAAATAAATATTTTATATTCAAAAGTTTGAAACGACACAGGCTTTCCATAAATTGTTTAGTGATTTCATTCGAGATTTTGAAATGAAATAATGATTTTACATTCTTTAAATTAATGCACTTCGAATATTTTTTCAAAATAAAATGAAATTAAAAAAGATAAAAATATATAAAGTAGGAAATGAGGGACTATATTAATTTAATTAAAAAAAGTGAAAATAATTTTTATAAAGGGAATAAATAATAGAGCGAATCGAAAAGTTGCATAAAACATAAGCCTGCAATCAGGTATTTTATGAAGAACTTAATTATAAATTTAACAATCAAAGAAAAAAATGTTTAATATTTTTGGAGAACGTCGAAATTGTTATTAAATTTTAAATTAAACATATTTAATTAATTCTTGTAGCGTAATTTTTAATTTATGATTCGGTAATAAAATGAAAATTTGAAATTTAATACATAATAAATCAGTTTTGATCGTATATAATTAAAAAAAATACTGATGTTATTATAAGTATTAGGTAATGAATTTTTAAACATTTCTGATTAATGTAAAAAGATATGAGATTTAAAAATTATAAAAACACATTCGAAAAAAGAAGTAAAAGAGAAAATAATTATCTAGAAAAAGCAATTCTAGTATTTTCTTTGAGGCATGTTTAATAGAAATATAGTTTCATAGAGTAATAGAAAAAATTATTATGCTATAAAATATCTTCCATGAATAAAGAAACTAAAAAAATATTATCTTTAATGTAATTTCAGCATCAATTATTAAAAGTTAGAGATAATTCAAAATGAAAATATAGAATGCTTAATACATTTTTCTCGAGAATATCTATATTCATAATAGTAATTTTATTTCAATGTGTTTAATCGGAATGAAAAGAAGTAAGAAAGAGAAAGAAGCAGCTGGTCGAATAAAAGAATGGTATCACGCATTCTGTTCACATTCGAATCTCAGAAATAGATGTTCCTTTCTCTGGAAACTGGAAGGGACATGGACAGTGCTGGGAAATGTTCAAAAAGAAGTAGACGAATTTTGTGCTTCATCAATTTAGTTGAGAGAAATACGTTGCTCTTGCACCATTCAAAAGAGAAGAAAAAAAAGAAAAGAAAAGAAAAATAAAGAAATGAATGCTTTCACTGCACACAAGAATCTTCAAAAGAAAGAACAAGCTCGCGTGACTAGCAGATGAAGACCTGCTACACAGTGTAAAGGGCGCTCTTTCAATAGCACGTTTCACTCCCAATTTTATGCATTAAATATTTTCCAGTTACTTTTCTTTCTTTTTTTTTCTTTCTGCAGTACGATTAGTTGAAATAATCCGGACACTGTAATCAATTGTATTTCTCAAAATACAGTTGATAAAAAAAGGATATGATTATATTTTCGAACGTGTGTTTGAGACATATTGAAGGTGAAAGTGTTGGGCTTCAGGTACTGGAAGAATTAATTTGAAAAATAGACAAGTTGGATCCAACCCAAAGTTTTCGTGTCCATCATCGAAGATGGATGCCATAAATATGTGGGATGAAAAGTCACTTTATTATGCATAATAAGATGGGACGAAGATGAGATATCCTTAGAAGTCATCCTTGAATTTATGAATTTGCGGTGATATCATTAAACTATTTTGATTAAAAAGATAAAATTATGTACAATTGGTCAATAAAATCTAAAGAGGCATACGCATTTGCATTTCCTCAACTTTGAAAACTCACGTTGAAACCAAAGAAATACACTCTTTAATTTAAGAGCAAGATTTTAAAAATGCTAAATAGTAGAAAAAGTTCAAGTTAAAGGTTAAGGAATCCTCAAAATATGTAAAATAAGCAGGCAAAAAGCATTTATAATTGTATTTCGACATGCTATTACATGCTTTAAATTGATATGCGTCATTAAATAATAATTAAATCAACAAAGTATGTATAATCTCTGAGTATACATACTTTGAGGGTTAAAAATTGCAAAACACATTAAAAAAATCAAACGAAAGTATGAGTTCTAAAAAAACAAAAAAAATATTATTCTGATATAAAAATATCTGCCATGAATAATGAAACAAAAAATATCTTTAATGTAGTTTCAACATCAATTATTAAACTTAAAAGATAATTCAAGATAAAATTATAGAATGCTTAATACATTTTTCTCGAGAATATCTATATTCGTAATAGTAATTTTATTTCAATGTGTTTAATCGGAATGAGAAGAAGTAAGAAAGAGAAAGGAGGAGCTGGTCGAATAAAAGAATGGTATCACGCATTCTTTTCCACATTCGAATCTCAGAAATAGATGTTCCTTTCTCTGGAAACTGGCAGGGACATGGACAGTGCCGGGAAATCTTCAAAAGAAGTAGACGAATTTTGTGCTTCATCAATTTAGTTGAGAGGAATACGTTGCTCTTCCAACCCTCAAAAAAGAAGGAAAAAAAAAAAAAAGTAGAGAGATGAATGCTTCTGCTACACACGAGAATCTTCAAAGAAAGAACAAGCTTGCGTGACTAGCAGATGAAGACCTGCTACTAAGTAGAAAGGGTGCGCTTTTAATAGCACGTTTCACTCCCAATTTTATGCATTGAATAGTTCCAGTTACTTTTCTGGTTTTTTTTTTCTTTCTGCAGCATGATTAGTTGAAATAATCTGCACACTATAATCAACCGTATTTCTCAAAATACTTAAAAAAACAGTCGGGTCAAAAAAAATATGATTATATTTAGGCACGTGTGCTTGAGGCATACCGGAGGTGAAAGTGTTTGGCTTCTGGTACTGGAAGAATTAATTTGAAAGCTCGTCAAGTTGATCCAACCAAAAGTTTTTGTGTCCACCATCGAAGATGGATGCCATAAATATGTGGGATGGAAAGTCTCCTTATTGCGCATAAGGAGATGGGACGAAGATGAGATATCCTCAGATGTCATCCTTGAAATTAGGAATAGCGTTAGTATCAGACAATTATTTTTAATTAAAAAGATAAAATTCTGTAAATTTGGTCAAAAAAATATAAAGACGCAAAAGCATTTGTATTTCTCATATTATAGAAAACATATGTTAAAACCAAAGAAGTATCCTTTTTAACTTAAAGAGCATGATTTTAAAAAAGGCTAAATAGTAGAAAACATTATTTCAAGGTAAAGGTTGAGGATTCATGAAAATATGTAAAATAAACATAAACATTTATAATTGTATTTCGACACGTTATTACATGCTTTAAAATGATATGCGTCATTAAATAATAATTACGTCAACAAAGTATGTATAATCTCTGAATATACATATTTTGAGGGTTAAAAATTGCAAGATACATTAAAAAAATTAAATAAAAGAGACAATAATTATTAGGGAAAATTAATTCTAGTATTTTACCTGAAGCTTGTTTTATAGAAAGAAAGTATGAGTTGTAAAAAATAACAAAAAATTATTATGATATAAAATATCTCCCATGAATAAAGAAACTAAAAAATTTTATCTTTAATGTAATTTCAACATCAATTAATAAACGTAAAGATAATCCAAAAATTATAGAATGCTTAATACAATTACCTCCAGAATATCTAAATTCGAAGTAATTTTATTTGAATGTGTTTAATCGAAAAGAAAAGAAGAAAATAAGAAAGAGAAAGGAGGAGATGGTCGAATAAAAGAATGGTATCACGCATTCTTTTCGCATTCGAATCTCAGAAATAGATGTTCCTTTCTCTGGAAACTGGCAGGGACATGGACAGTGCTGGGAAATCTTCAAAAGAAGTAGACGAATTTTGTACTTCATCAATTTAGTTGAGAGGAGTACGTTGCTCTTGCCCCCTCAAAAGAGAAGAAAAAGAAAAATAGAGAAATGAATACTTCCACTGCACACGAGAATCTCCAAAAGAAAGAAAGAAAGAAAGCTCGCGTGACTGGCAGATGAAAACCTGCTACAAAGTAGAAAGGGTGCTCTTTTAATAGCACGTTTCACTCAAAATTTTATGCATTAAATATTTCCAGCTACTTTTCAGTTTTTTTTTCTTTCTGCAGTATGTTTGGTTGAAATAATCTGCACACTGTAATCAACTGTTTTTCTCAAAATACTTAAAAAAACAAGCGGGTCAAAAAAAAAAAAAAAAGGATATGATTATATTATGGCACGTTTGTTTGAGACAAACTGGAGGTTGAAGTGTTGGGCTTCTGGAATTGGAAGAATTAATTTGATAACTCGACAAGTTGGATCCGACCCAAAGTTTTCATGTCCACCTTCGAAGATGGATGCCACAAATATGTGAGATGGAAAGTCCTTTTATTATGCTTAAGAAGATGGGACGAAGATGATATATCCTAAGATGCCATGCTTGAAGTTATGAACTTTCGTTGGCATCAGAAAACTATTTTGATTAAAAAGATGAAATTACGTAAAACTGGTCAACAAAATAAAAAGAAGCATTATCATTTCCATATATTACAGAAAACATATGTTAAAACCAAAGAAGTACGATTTTCAGTTTAAGAGCATGATTTTGAAAAAGCAAAATAGCAGAAAAGAGTTCAAGGTAAAAGTTGAGGATTCATCAAGATATGTAAAATAAGCAGACAAAAACATTTATAATTGTATTTTGACATATTACTACGTGCTTTAAATTGATATGCGTCATTAAATACTAATTATATCACCTTTATAAACTCATGTTTGTGAAAATTGCAACACCATGAAGGACTTACGCGAGTGAGCTGAAATTTTCAGGAAATGCAACTTAGCACATGATATGCAAATGATTAGAATTTCAAATCCGTAGCGCATGTGTATGCTGAGCAGCGCCCTCTGAACGGCGGATGGATCCGAATAAATAGACGGCTGTAGCGAGGCGTGTATGGTTATCGGTGGTTATCTGCTAGTGGTAAACGTTAGCTCAATCGTTACTTATGCCTCTTCGACGAAAGAGAGCGAGATTTGAATTACTTACAGAGTATGAACGGGGGAGAATCATCGGCCTTCGTGAAGCTGGATTGTCTTATCGTGCAGTAGCCGCTCGTGTGCAGCGTAACAGCAGCACAGTGATGCGTCTTTGGAAGGAGTGGACGGACGAGTGTCGGACAACTCGGAAATCTGGGAGTGGACCCAGAAATGTGATGTCAGCTCGCGATGATAGACACCTGGTCCGCATGGCGCTGACGGACCGTACAGCTTCCTCTAGACAATTGGCAGCACAGTGGTCAATAGCTACAGGTGTTTCATTGTGTGCCTCATCAATTCGTAGACGTCTGCTGCAGCGTGGACAGCGCGCAAGGACTCTTTTATACAAGATCCCTCTCACGCTAAACCATCGCTGCCTGCGGCTACAATGGGCCGCTCAGCATAGAGACTGGCGTGCTGATTGGCAGCATGTCGTGTTTTCTGACGAATCCCGCTTTAATTTGTGGTACCATGATGGCCGCATTCGTGTCAGACGCTATGCTGGTGAACGCCACCTTCCGGAGTGCATTATCGAACGCCAGAGTGGACGAACACCCGGAGTTATGGTCTGGGATGCCATAGCATATCATGGACGATCTCAATTGCTAAGAATTGTGGGCAATCTGAACAGAAACCGGTACATCAGTGAAGTTCTACAGCCGCAAGCGTTTTCCTTCCTTCAAAGCTTGCCAGGCGCTGTATTTCAACAGGACAATGCCCGCCCTCATATCGCTAGGACTGTTCAATCCTTCTTTGCAACGCGGCAGATACAGCTTCTTCCTCTGCCTGCGTATTCCCCGGATATGTCGCCGATTGAACATGTGTGGGATTTCGTTGGTCGGCGTCTCGCTCGTGATCCTCGTCCAGTTGCTTCTGCAGACAAACTTTGGGTGCGCATACAAACAATATGGAATGCTCTTCCTCAGGCAGACATTCAAAATTTGTTTGACTCCATGCCACGTCGTGTAGCAGCACTTATTGCGGCGCGTGGTGGCTACACAAAATACTGATTCCGATCTCTTGTTATTGTTTGTTTGCTTTGAACATTTAATCATTTATTTGTACCACTACCACTCAACTGTGTATTAAATTTCATTCAGTTATGACGATTCCTTCATGGTGTTGCAATTTTCACAAACATAAGTTTAATTGCATTTCGACATGTTATTGCAATCTTTATATTGAGATGAGTCATTAAAAACTAATTATATCAACAAAGTATGTATAATCTCTGAGTACACATACTTTAAAGGTTAAAAATTGCAAAGCACTTAAAAAAATGAAATAAAAGAGAAAATAATTATTTGGAAAAAGGAATTCTAATATTTTATACTAGGCTTATTTAATAGAAATAGAGTATGAGTTGTAAAAAACAAAAACAAAATTATTGTGATATAAAATATCTTCCATGAATAAAGAAACAAAAAATATCATTAATGTAATTTTAACATCAATTATTAAACGTATAAATAATTAAAAATAAGATTATAGAATGCTTAATACATTTTCCTCGAGAACATCCAAATTCGAAGTAATTTTATTTAAATGTGTTTAATCGGAATGAAAAGAAGAAATAAAGAGAGTGGAGAATATAACGAGTAACAGAATGGTTTCACGCATTCTTAACACATTCGAATCTCAGAAATAGATGTTAATTTCTCTGGAAACTGGCAGGGACATGGACAGTACTGGGAAATCTTCAAAAGAAGTAGACGAATTTTGCGGTTCATCAATTTAGTTGAGAAGAATACGTTGCTCTTGCACCCCTCAAAAGAGAAGAAAAAAAAAGAAAAGAAAAGAAAAAGAAAAAGAAAAAAAATGAATACTTCCACTGCACACGAGAATCTTCAAAGAAAGAACAAGCTCGCGTGACTAGCAGATGAAGACCTGCTACAAAGTAGAAAAGGTGCTCTTTTAATAGCACGTTTCACTCCCAATTTTATGCATTAAATATTTTCCAGTTATTTTATTTTTTTTTTTTTTTTTTTTTTTTTTTTTTCAGCATTATTGGTTGAAATAATCTGCACACTATAATCCACTGTATTTCTCAAAATACTTAAAAAAACAACCTGGTCAGGAAAAAAAAAGGATATGATTATATTTTGGCACGTGTGTTTGGGACATATTGAAGGTGAAAGAATTGGGCTTTTGGAATTGAAAGAATTAATTTGAAAACTCGACAAGTTGGATCCAGCCCAAAGTTTTCGCGTCCACCATCGAAGATGGATGCCATGAATATGTGAGATGGAAAGTCATTTCATTATGTATAAGAAGATAGAACGAAGATGATATATTTTAGATGCCATCCTCGAAGTTAGTAATTGTCGTTGCATCAGAAAACTATTTTGATTAAAAAGTTAAAATTATGTAAAATTGGTGAACAAAATATAAAGAGACAAAAGCCTTTGCATTATAGAAAACTTATCTTAAAACCAAAGAAGTACGCTTTTTAATTTAAGAGCAGGTTCTTAGCAAAGGCTAAATAGTAGAGGCTAAAGAGTAAAGGCTAAAGGGTTCAAGGTAAAAGTTGAGGAATCATCAAAATATGTAAAATAAACAAACAAAAACATTTATAATTGTATTATGCTTTAAATTGATATGTGTCATTAAACAATAATTATATCAACAAAGTATGTATAATCTCTGAGTATACATAATTTGAGGGTTAACAATTGCAAAACACATTAAAGGAAATAAAAGAGAAAATAATTATTTGGAAAAAGGAATTCTAGTATTTTATGTGAGTCTTGTTCCATACAAATAAAATTTGAGTTGTAAAAAACAAAAAAAAATTATTCTGATATAAACATATCTTCCTTGAATAATGAAACTTAAAACAAATATTATCTTTAATGTAATTTCAACATCAATTATTAAAGGGTAGATATATTTCAAAATAAAATTATAGAATACTTAATATATTTTCCTCAAAAATATCTGAATCCGATGTAATTTTATTTCAATGTGTTTAATCGGAATGAAAAGAAGAAAGGAGGAGCTGGTCGAATAAAAGAATGGTATCACGCATTCTGTTCACATTCGAATCTCAGAAATAGATGTTCCTTTCTCTGGAAACTGGCAGGGACATGGAAAATCTTCAAAAGAAGTAGACGAATTTTGTGCTTCATCAATTTAGTTGAGAGGAATACGTTGCTCTTACACCCCTCAAAAGAGAAAAAGAAAAATAGAGAAATGAATGCTTCTACTGCACATGAGAATCTTCAAAGAAAGAAAGAACAAGCTTGCGTGACTAGCAGATGAAGACCTGCTACAAAGTAGGAAGGGTACTCTTTTAATAGCACGTTTCACTCCCAATTTTATGCATTAAATAGTTCCAGTTACTTTTCTTTTCTTTTTTTTTCTTCTGTAGTATGATGGCTTGAAATAAGCTGCACACTATAATCAACTGCATTTCTCAAAATATTTTTAAAAAACAACGGAGTTAAAAAAAAAGGATATGATTATATTTCGGCACGTGTGTTTGAGACATAGTGGGGGTGAAAGAGTTGGGCTTCTGTAACTGGAAGAATTAATTTGAAAACTCGACAAGTTGGATCTAACCCAAAGTTTTCGTGTCCACGATCGAAGATGGATGCCATAAATATGTGGGATAGAAAGTCTCTTTATTATGTACAAGATGATGATATATCCTTAGATTCCATCCTTGAAATTAGGAATTGCAATGGCATCAGAAAATTATTTTGATTAAAAATTTAAATCATATAAAATTGATCAGCATACTGATATAGTTGATTACAAAATGTAAAGAAACATAAGCATTTGCGTTTCCTCATATTATGGAAGACATATTATGTTCAAGCCAGTTGTTAAATTTAAGAGCATGATTTAAAAAAAATCTAAGTAGAGAAAAGAGTTCAAAGGTAAAGGTTGAGGAATCACCAAAATATGTAAAATATGCAGACAAAAACATTTATAAATGTATTTCGACATGTTATTACATGCTTTGAATTGATACTTTGATGTAATATATGTAATTATATAATTATTATATCAACAATACATGTATTATCTCTGAGTGTTTAGCTCTAAAATATATCTTTAGCAATTTTATTGGATTATAGAAGTTTTATTTTTGAATACGCTTTTGGCAAAAAGAGTTCACTTAAATTATTTGTTATCCTTAAATATTAAGTACTTTATTTGCCAAATGGACAACAAGCTGTATACTTCTGTTTGGTGATTTTCGTTTATGACAAAGACTTTTTTTATTACTTTTAGATTGAATTCATAAAAAAAAAATCTTATGGATATAAGCATACAAATAAAGAAAGCAAAAAAACCATTTTATATATATTTATGAGAAAATATAGTTTGAAATGTTATCCTTTTTCTCTATAATGCATTTCAGAACAAATCCCTTAGGAAGAATATACAATCACAAATATTTGCAAAAAAAAAAAAAAAGAATCCACATAAAAAGAATTAAATGTAACTAACACATGACATTTACTTGAAAAGTGGTCGAATATTTTCATGTTAAATAAAAATTTTCTGTTGGCGATTTTACGATACTACTTATATGCAAATATAACAATTACATATAAACATATAAACAATTTGTTTTAAAATTGTTGTTTTATATATATATATATATATATATATATATATATATATATATATATATATATTGGTGATATTTTCAAAGCATGCAATTTTTATCTTAACTTGTATCATTTTAATAACAGTTGCCTTGAGTTTACAAATTGAAAATGATCGGTTTTAAGTCCGACATGGAAGATTATAAGAGGTCTTTTTTTTATCAGCCATTATTAGATAACAGACCCAGTGACTAGTGCTAAAGCGCTGGGTACCATAGGGTTCGAGTCCCATGGATGTTTGGTCTGGTTCGGAATTCTCTTTAACCGTAAGTTTCGGTCTAATATAACCGTAAAGCGTTGGACGTAGGACTGACAACTATACCCAAAAAAAAAAAAAAAAAAAAAAATCTCATGTTTTGGAATCTGCTAGTACGTAGAAGGCCTTGGCCCACCATGGGGCTGTCGCACCATTGGAAAGATTAATGGATTAGATAAAACTATTCACTAACATAGGCTAGAAAGAATGACAGAAGGATACAAATTCTCAGATATCATTCATCCAAAACTGTGGGTATATCATGTGGCGCACCCAAGATAAAGCTGAATTTTCTACATATCTGCCACCAACATCCAAAAAACAATAATTTACAATTATTTTCTAAATATTTTAAGGTTAATGAAAACATTAATGCTTATAAAGTGATGGCCGTTAAAAGCCGTGTTAAGTCTATAATGGATGGATAATAACAAAAATAAATAAATAAAAATTCTTATAACTATTTTTATTTTTGTCTAAGAATATTAAAATTGTAATTTTATAGTTTTCAGAAAATATTTTAAAGTTTATTATTTTCTTTAAAAAAATGTTTTTGTAAAAGCCTCTTAATATTTAATGTTTTTTTTTATTTCAAATTAAATAAAGTGTGAATACAATTCAAAATCATTATCATTTAAAAACATTATATATACTTTAATTATATCTATATTAACATTGAGATTTCAAAAAAAAATATTTAAAAGTTTTTTCTAAACCATAATAATATATTTTTCTATCACATTGTCTGGATAATTTTTTTTCACAATTTCAACATCAAATTAAACATAAAATTTATTTATTAAATTCATAAAAAAATTATTTCAGAAAGAAAAAAATTCTGTTTAAGATTAAATTTGATTTAAGATTTCGTTACAGCGAATTTATTTGGAATGTAAGGAAAAAACAAAAACATTACAAAATTAAATACGCGAAAAAAAATTTCGTATTTTAAAAAAATCGCTTATATTTCGATGGAATGAAAAAATTTAATATTTGTTTAAAGTATAGAGAATCTCATTTCTTTCTGAAATAATTAATAATTCATCGACAATGTCTGGGATTACTGTTTGTTTAACGCTTTTGTTTTTTTAGAAATATTTTTTCATTTTCCTGATTTGAATAAAAATTTTTTTAGAACTTGCCAAGATTATTTCATTTAAATATTATTTCATTTTTAAAACAAAAACTTAATAAAAAAATGCTTAAAGCAATAACTACTCTAATATCAAATTTTAAAATTTAAATATTGAATCATAAACCAGCTACAAAATTTTTAAAACAAAAAGGTATGTGAGAATGAGTCTATTTTGATATGTAAAAATTCGAGAAAAAAGGTGAATTGATTGTAGTTTCTTACTTTAGCATCTCATGGAATGACGATGACTACATTTAAGCAATAAAAAATGGCAAATTTTTAAAATTTAAATATTTCTCACTTACCTTGAATCATGCCTCTAATTTTTTTACCAACAGCAACTCAGATATCAAGTTTTCAAATTTTAATATTGAATTATTAAACATTGAGAAAAAAAAATATTAGTGGCATAGTGAAAAGAATATTAGTGGAACAGTTCAAGTAATATACTTTGTATTAAAGCGAATATTAAGTGATATAAAAATGATATTAAGTACATTTTATATTTATCTTTATAAAGCATATACTTCTAAAAATATATAAAATATCGTCTTCTGAAAAATTACAATTATATTTTGATTTAGTACAATTTTAATCATTACAATAAAATCTAACGCAATTGCGTTAAACAGAAATACATAACAGATAGTTTAATTGAAAGAAAATTGTAAACTAATTTCATAACAAAATAATAAGTAGTAAATCAATTAGCGAGGGAATAGATTTTTTTTTTTTTTTTTTTTTGTGTGTGTAATTAAATTTTACAAATTAGCTTAGAAGACCAAAGTATTTTAATTTACGAAAATTACAAATTAAATAGCAATTTCTTAAACTGAAAATACTTTAAAAATATTTGTATCTCATCTTTGTAAATGCAACAGGATTTAATTCCACTTAAACTAAATTAAGTTCCAACAAAACTAATTTTGTAGACAAAAATATGCATCGAAAAGCGTTTCGAAATTAATTTCACAGTAAAATTAATATCGAGTACTTAATCCACCTCACCAAATAAATTACAAAGTTTCCAAATTACCCAATAATTAAGAAACAAAAACTTCTCTGAAAAGTTTTCCTTTTAGAACAGTGCGCTGAACTCTTTGGAGCAAATACCATCCAGTGAATGTTAGAAAGTTTCCAAGTTTATTCCATCTTCTTTGTTCAAAAGTGAGAAATAGCGTTCAATTCCGTTTCAAAAGTTGAGTAGTTTTTTCCCTTCTGCCAACCACGCGTAAAATGATTAAAGACAAAAGAGGAAATGGAATCAAGGAAAAGATCATTGCACGCGGAGCTCCTGGCTAATTGTTTACCTCTTGTTCAACCTTTTATACTGCGTCTGAAACGTTCCCCATTCATTTGAGTTCCGATGCTGTTTAGCCGGAGGGGGAGTTTTAGAACTGAATTTAGATAAATTTAATTTTATGCGAATTCCCAGATCGGTATTATTTGGAAATCGTCCAGGAAGTTGTTTTGGAAATTAAAAATGTTTTATTTTAAGATAATTTCCGCTAATATTAATTTGATAACATGATGAGTTTTTGAAATGACAGTAAATATACGGCATTTAATTTTTATTGATGATATCAAAATTTTTAAAGTTATTGCATAGTTAAATCATTTGTATTTATCATACTTTTATAGACATTTACAGTATAATATGTATTTTGGAACACATTTAAAATTCTATATATATTATACATTTGAGACTTGTATCTAGATAATACGAAACGTTTGATATATCTAAAGTAAAATGTTTTAAGAATGACTGAATATTGACATGTGGCTAAAAATGGCTATATTAGGATAAATATTATATATTATTATTAGGCTATATATATATATATATGGGTATTAGGCTAAGTATAGCTAAATATAATAAAAATATTATACAATAATATATAGAGAGAAATGTATAGAAAATATAAATAATTCATACAACAACGTCTACAACAGTTCTAGTAATATATCGTATTAAAGTGAATAATGCGTTGTATTAAAGCGAATATTAAGTGAAATAAAACTGATAGTAAATACATTTTATATTTACCTTTATAATGCTTATACTTCTGAAGAAATTAAGGGATCATCCGTTAAAAATTGTAATTTTTATTGCAATAAAATATATTTCAATTGCGTTTAATAGAAACACATAACAGATAGTTCAATTGAAAGAAAATTGTAAATTCATTTTACTAACCAATAATAAGTACAAAATCAATTAACGTGGTAATAGAACTTTTGTGTGTAATTAAATATTATATATTATTAATAGGCTATATATATGATATTAGGATAAGTATGGCTAAATATAATATTATAAAAATGTTATGCAATAATATTTAGAGAGAAATGAATAGAAAATATAAATAATAGAAATGTTATAGAATTTTTAACGCTAGAGAATTTATTTCCATATGCATGTGTTTTGTTTATTCGAGGAGTATACATTTTAGTACATAAAAATGTAATTTATTTATTTATTTCATAGAAATTTAATTCTAGTTATTAATAAATATAATAAATAAATATGTTAAATATGATAAGAATATATTAAAATATACGAAATAAAGCACTATATTATTAAATAAGTGGTTGAAATAAATAGTTTTGGTTTTAAAAATCTCGAAGTTCCATTACTAAATTTAAGAAAATAATAATCATAAATCATAGTGTAATTTAATAATAAAATGTAATTTATTTATTTATACATAGAAATTTAATTCTAGTTATTAATAAATATAATAAATAAATATGTTAAATATAAATAAGAATATATTAAAATATACGAAATAAAGCATTATATTATTAAATAAGTGGTTGAAATAAATAGTTTTGGTTTTAAAAACCTCGAAATTCCTAAATTTAAGAAAATAATAATTATATAATAATCATAAATCATAATTATAACAATGGACTAAGAACTTAAAAATATCCTACCTCTAATATTACCAATATATATGTAAATTATATATATACAAATGAATTTTTTACTAAGCATAATAGTTAAGAAGAAGAGTAAAAAGTTAATATTCTTCAGTAAGTAATTTATATAATACGTTGAATGAGCTAAAATGCAAGAAAGACAATTTTTCCTGACTTCTTTGTTGTAGAAAAAAATTAACTGTATTAAAGAAATGTCTTACATTGGATAAAAGGTTAAAATTTAATTATTCTGTAGCACCACTTACATTATGAGATTTACAGCAAAAAAAAATTTGGAAATCTCGAGCAAAAATATAGAAAAGCCGCTTGCATAAACCAAAAATAATAATGGTAATCTACTTTGCAATATATACTTTTTTGTACCCCAAACTCTTATTTCTCCCCTAGGCGCAATTGAACGAAAATTAGTAAGAAAAAAAACCTGTACATACTCCAAGAACATTTTTTCTCTTGTATCACATCATATAATTGATTGGTTCTCTTGAAAATAAATAAATAAAAGAAAAACCAAAAGCCTGCTTTCACTGTATTACATTACTACTTTCTTTATATTTTTCTGTTCATTGTAGAATAAAAAAAAGTGTTTTCGTGTTGTTCTCCAGCACAAAATAAAAGAATGAATCGAACAGTGAATAAACATATATTTTCAACCTAGAATAGAATAAAGATTTTTTTGCACAGAATTGTTTACTGTCTTCATAAGGCCTTTTATGTAAATTCTATTTTCCCCAACAACGCGAATGCCGTAACCTTAGACACACCGATTACATAGGCACCAGCGCTCCCTGGTGGCCAAAATGAGAAACGAGATGGAACTTGTAAAAAGAAAATTTTTCCTCTCACTACAGAGAACAAATGGGAAATTGTGAATAAACCCGTTGCTCCTTTGTAAACATGACATTTTTTTAGAATAAAAAAGAAAAAAAAGAAAGCTCGTTTCGTATAAAAATTGAGTTTCGCGTCTTACCTCGAACTTTAGACCACGCCCCTCCACCCCCAATCTTCCTCCCCATTTGAGGAAACTTAGTTTGCAGACGTGATATGGGTAGGCTACTTTGCATTCCCATTTGCCAGGTGTCTGTGTTTTCAGGAATGAAAAAAGAAAAAAAATTGTAAAGAAGTAAAAAAAAAAAAGAAAAAAGTAATGGAGTAAAGCAGCGAAGAAAAATACATCGTTTCTCTTCACACGATTGAGCTTTTATGCGGAGTTTAAACAAGGTAACTTTTTTTTTCTTTTCCAAAAGGTAATCATTTTGTGAATCACGTATCTGGATAAAGCAGAGTTTTTAAGACTTCGATGGATCAATGTAGACACAGATGTCTTTAACGTTGTTTTTTTTTTTTTTGGAAGCATCCGAAAAAATCAAAGTAGATAAGCAACATTTGAAAAATCTTAAAAATTATAGTTCATAGTAATTTAAAAATTTTGGCATAAAGTTCAAATCTGTAAACTGTAAATT
This sequence comes from Caerostris darwini, assembly GCA_021605075.1. Classification (NCBI taxonomy): domain Eukaryota; kingdom Metazoa; phylum Arthropoda; class Arachnida; order Araneae; family Araneidae; genus Caerostris; species Caerostris darwini. The sequence goes on along the minus strand of BPLQ01012118.1, from coordinate 204,064 downwards.
ACATTATGACAATTGTAAGCATTAGCTGAACATTCTACAACTGTAAGCTATATTTAAATCATGTATTAAAAAGAACTGTAATGTGTCACATACATGAGATTATTCATAAATCTCTATCTTACCTTTCTGTATGAACTTATTATCTGAAAATGTAAAAGAATTCAGAAATTTATTTACAAATATATTTAAATTATTTAACTTAGGATTCAGTAAACATTCATGCTTGTATCATTGTTTAACTTAGTACGTTTTAAATTTTCCCGCTTAAGATTCAATGAACATTCTTGATTAAATCATTATCTTAATTATTACGTATTCAATTGTCATTTAATATTCTATAAGCATTCATTCATATATCATTGTCTAACTTATTACGTATTACATTGTCTAACCTATTCAGCAAACATTCAAGTTTGTATCATTGTCTAACTTAATAAGTTTTAAATTTAAGATTCAATAAACATTCATGCTTATTTCGCTGTCTAACTCATTACGTATTAAATTGTCTAACTTAAGATTCCGTAAACATTCATGCATATATCGTTATTTAACTTATTAAATTGCCTGATTATTTGATATCGATAATCAGTAATCCTAGTTGGAATTTTTCCAGTGTTTTTAATACGACAGGCAAATTTTCTAAAGAGTATCATTTTCTTGATATTTTGTCGGCAAATAATTTTCTTCCTTTCTCTTTAGTTTGTACAGCTTAGCAGACTGTCCCTGGTATCCTGAATTACGCTGAATCTGCAGAAATTTCACAAAATAGATTCTTCAATGACCAAGTAGTCATTTATGAGACAAAGAAAGGAAATTTTTTGAACAGCTACTGAAAATACGAAATAATATTAATCAATTGAATTATTAGCATTAATTGATTTATTAGCTTCAAACATAATTTTTTAAAAATATTTTTAATATTATTTTCTAATGTTGCAATATCAGAAATTTGGGTTTTAAGTTATTATTCAAGTAAAATATATGAAACGAAATTTAAGAAAATACTCATTAAATTTTATATCTTTATAAAATTTATTAAAACAAATTAAAATTGTTAATAAGATTGTACTAATTACATATAACTTCAAACACCTCGTTCTCACTATTTGGATTTGCAATTATTACAATTATGGTTTTGCCCAAATGGAACTTTATTACACATACATTTCTTAAAAATTCTCACAAATAAAATGATGGGCTTCATTTTACTTTAGCATAATTATTTTAGGGCACCAGAAATGATTTAGAAAGTTAAATTAAAACCAATCCAAAGTTCCAAAATGAACCCTAAGTGAAATTTATGCATATTACATATTTGGTCCAAAGCTAATGAAGTGATTTGATTTAATGAACTTAAATTAAACATTAGAACAAATTGGTTTGCTATCTCAAAATCATCCATTTTGCGGCGAATTTAAATGAGCAGACATTAATTTTAGCATTAATTGCTTTAAGGTAAAGGTGAATTATTAATTAAGGAATATTTTAAATGATGCTAAATCTATAAAAGAGTATATTCAATAAATTATAAATGCCAACTTAAATTTCGAATGACTTGAATGCTTAATTGGTGGAATTTATTCTGTGAAATTCGATACCAAAACCTATGTTGTTTTAATTAATTTGAAATTTAATTCCTCCAACTTTCATTAACTGATAAATTTTAACTTCGATTTTACATTTCTGTCATACTATGCTAGTCTTTCTGTGATATTAACTATGCAATTCATGTTTAAAAAATATGTTTATTTAAATTATTATATAGCTTTAAAAATATCATTAAATAAATTTCTTTAGAGATCATATAATGAAAGTATATAGAACATTGTATATACATATTTGTTGCACAGAAATAAACAAAGAATTTTTTTTAGAAACGATATTTAATAAATTATAATTTTCAGAAATAATATTTAATAAATTATAATTTTTAGAAACATTTAATGAATTGTAATTTTCACAAAAGATATTTAATGAATTATAATTTTCAAAAGCGATATTTAATAAATTATTACTTTTAGAAGCGATATTTAATAAATTATAATTTTCAGAAACAATATTTCATAAATCATAACTTTCAGAAACGACATTTAATATAATCAAAACGATATTTAATAAATTATAATTTTCAGAAACGATATTTAATAAATTATAATTTTCAGAAACAATATTTCATAAATCATAACTTTCAGAAACGACATTTAATATAATGTAATTTTCAGAAACGATATTTAATAAATTATGATTTTCAGAAACGATATTTAATAAATTATAATTTTGAGGAACGATATTTAATAAATTATACATTTCAGAAACGATATTTAATAAAATATACCTTTTAGAAATGATATTTATTAAATTATAATATTCAAAAACAATATTTAATAAATTATATCTTTCAGAAACAATAAATGATAAATTACAATTTTAGGAATGATATTAATTTTGGCGATCTTACAAATTTTTGAACAGGTTTGATTTCAGTTATCATGATTTGGGATTATTGTACTAGGAAAATTTATGTATATATATTAAAAATTTTATTAAAAATTTTCTTTTAATTATTATACTTTTATCTTTACTAAAATATTATTTTATATTCGATAGAATATAATAATTTATTCTTATTTTATTTGATATTTTTTGTGATGTCATTTATTATACTTAGTCATTTATTATACTTATTAATTAGTTACAAAATTTTATATAAAAAAAAAGCTGTAACATAGAATTTTTTTCAATCTTCCCAATATATAAAATTGAATAATATGATGCAAATAATATGGAAACTCTCTCTGCATATTCCTTATGATATCATATGTCATTTAAATTCGTTATAATAATACTTTTAAATGGATTAATTTTAAAAGGAAGGAAAATAAATATAATTATAAATTTTACTCGAATTTGAAAAAAAAACTTATATTATTAAAAATACATACGTACATTCAATGTTTTGTTATTATAAAAAAATTTTCTCGAAAGTAATTACTGTACATGAATGTTTTATACTTATTATTGTTGTTTTATTAATAATTATTATAATAATTAATTGTTTTATTTTTGTGAATTTGAATTTTAAAGATTCTGTTAAAAAATTAACTCTAATACAAAAACGTGATTTTTTTTTATTCCCTATGTAAAATACAGAAAAAAAGAATAAATATTTATTTTATAAAAAACTTTATAACATTTTTTAAAAGGAGATATCAATTAAATTTGTCTGTATGGAAAAAATAATAGATAAATTCTTACAATAAATCATGTCGAATCATTAAATATTTTAAAGAAGACTTCATTTTCTAACTCTACAAAAAAAAAACACAATGGTTCAGTAGATCTTAAAAAAAATACAAGAGAAAATAAAATATATATATTTAAATTCTGAAGTCTTATTATAAAACCATCAATCTTCTCATAAACTCAGTACAAATGTGACAAAGTTTCTGAAACCAAACAAGAATAAAAGAGAAATAGCAGACAAAAAAAATTTGCAAGAAAGAATAATTGATGATTTATTTCATTTCATGGGCATGCTTACAATTCTACATTTGTCAAAGAATTTTTTTGCCTGGACTGCTTTTAACAAATGACTCATTGTATTGAAGTACTTTTGGATCTGTCATATTATTGTGATTAATTATTTTCTCTTGCTAATGTAAATTTCTGTAATTGTAATAGAGAAATATGTTCGTTCTGAAATGATTGTTTGATTACCAATGTTTGTCATTTGTTGTAGACATCACAAACATTTCTAATTTTTCATTTCAGTTCTGTTAAATTTATAATTAATACTGCTAGGTACTAGCCTCATAATTGCAACAATGTGTGAAACATAAAGCGTATAGCTTCAATAGCTCTATCGTTAGCAGGGATTGTGTGTACATTAAGTTTAGCGTATGATGAATGGCTCTATACATCTATTCGGGTAAAAGTCACATTATGCTAAGACTATCTAAGCCTATTCCTGAAATACTTAAAGTTCAATAATTGTTTGAATATCAATGTGTTAGACATTACAATGTTTTGTAATTTTCATTTCATTTCATTTCAGTTCAGTTAAATTTATAATTAATTCTATTAGGTACCTGCCTTATAATTATAACAATATCTAAAACATAAAGCCTACAACTTTAGTAATTGTATCGTTAGCAGGGATCTTGTAGATAACAATCTTGTGTATATAAAGCTTAGTTTAAGATGAATGGATCTAGATTAATAAGCATATATTCGAGTAAAAGTCATATTATGCTAAGGCCATCGAACCATATTCAGGAAATACTTAAGTTAAATGATTATTTGATTACCTATGTTTGTCATTTGTACTAGGCATCACAAAGTATTGTATTTTTCATTTCAGTTCAATTAAATTTATAATTAACACTACTGGGTACTGGCATCTTAACTACAACAATGCCTGAAACATAAAACGTATTGCTTCAATAACTCTATCGTTAACAGGGATTTTGTGTATATTAAGTTCAGCGTGGGATGAATGGCTCTATACTAATAACATCTATTCAGGTAAAACTCATATTATGCTAAGACCATGTTACCAATATTTGTCATTTTTTGTAGACATCATAAACTTTTGTATTTCTCATTTCAGTTCAGTTAAATTTATAACTAATACTGCTAGCTACTGGCCTCATAATTACTACAATGTCTGAATCATAAAGCCTACAGTTTCAATAGCTGTATCTTTAACAGGGATCTTGTGTATAACAATCTTGGGTATATAAAGCTAATTGTATGATGAATGACTCTATGTTGGTAAACATCTATTAGGGTAAAAGCCATATTATGCTAAGGCCATCTAAGCCTATTCATGAAATACTTGAATCTCTTTTCATAACTTTTGAAATTTAAATTCATTATTTGTAATATATAAGATATATAAGATAATATATAAAATATTTTATTATTTCTAATCTAAACAATGTTTATATGTGGTTTAAAATAGAAAAATAATAATTAGAAGTTTGTATTTTGTCTTCATTATATTTGAGATATCCTTCTTTTTCGATTGTTTTTGCTTTTGGTTAATTGGCTTTGCTTCGCTGGCCAATGCTTTTTCAATTGGCTCTTACTTATTGTAATCAAAAATGTAATTTATTAATCCAAACTACTGTATATATTAGTCCAAAATCATTATACTGATTCTTTACTTTCTGCATTTTCTCCAAATTCATTCATGTTTAAATATTATATTATGAGAGATACAATAACAGAGACTATTTCAATATAAAAAAGATAACATTATTTCATGAATAAAATTATAATATAAATGACTGTTAAGAATTATAACGAAGCTCAGACATACATTGCATAGATAAATAATTTAAAATGAAATGCAAAACATTAAGAAACTATATCCCTTAACTAAAAATAAAATAAAAATCTGGACATTAAAAGTTCTCTAATGCGTTCATTATTCAAATTCTTGAGCAACAAAAGATGAATTTCAATTTGTACATTGCTGTCTTTAAAAGATTTTACATTTAATAAAAAACACATCATTTAGATTATACCAAAACATTTAAAATCACACAACATTCTTGACTGTCCGTATAAAATTCTAATTCCGGAAGATTACCAGCATTAAAATTGTCAACTCCCCACTATTAATCGTTTCTGCCTTTTCAAAAAGCTATTTCCGGGTGTTTTGGTACTAATGATCGCATTTTTAATAGTATTCCAGCATAATTATTTTTGACAATTTTTTTTTTCCTCCTTCTTCTTACAAAGATTTAAACAACAGCAAGAAAAAAAAAGCTTATTTCGCGGAATGTGGCGTTAATAGTCGTCATTTGCATCGTTAGCGGAAGATTAAAAAGAAAAAAAGAACGGTTTGGCAGGCAGAAAAAGAACACACAAAAAAAAATGCAAGGTTCCTATATGTATATATATATATATACATATATATCCTGAGGATATAGAAAAAGAGAAGAAAAACTGTGGTGTCGATAAGAGATATCAGTGGGAGGGTAATTAGAGTTGGTTAGAATATCAGCCCTGTCATTAACTATCTAGTTCTTTCATGGCTTTCAGAAACGATGAAGCCTCCCTGACGATGGTAATGAGTGAAGAAGAACAGCAATAATGTCTCGGAACTTTTCTTTGGAAATGGTACAAATACTTTACGACACGATTAGTTTCTTTATTGTATACGATCATTCGAATGTTTCCTTACGAGAACGGTTCAGTTCGCTAGGTGGCTTTTTTTATTCGATTACGTAACTCGTGTTTTTTGAATTCTTAAGCAACATTTTATGAACTGCAATGTAGTTGTGGTATTTACTTTGTCTTTGCAAAACCAAGCTAAAATGTTTGTTTTGCAAAGATAGTTTTTTTAAATTTATTGTTTCATGTTTTTCAAGTTGATAATAAAATGAGGAAAAAACAACTGTAATATCTCTGGACTTTTCTTTGGAAATAGAGCAAATACCTTATGACACTATTACTTTCTTTATTGTATACGATCATTCGAATGTTTTTTACGAGAACGGTTCAGTTCACTAGGTGGTTTCTTATTCGATTACGTAACTCGTGGTTTTTTAATTGTTAAGCAACATTTTATGAACTACATTGTAGGTGTAGTGTTTACTTTGGCTTTGCGAATTGAAGCTGAAAGAATCTGAAAAGTTTGTTGTGGGTAACAAGGGCTTAAAAAGATAGATTTTGATTGTTTTTTCAATTTATTGTTTCGTGTTTCTCAAGTTGATAATAAAATGAGTAAAAGACAACTATAATATATCTGGACTTTTCTTTCGAAATAGTACAAATACTTTCTGACACGATTAGTTTCTTTATTGTATATGATAATTCGAATGTTTCCTTACGAGAACGGTTCAGTTCGCTACGTGGTTTTTTTTATTCGATTGTGTAACTCGGGGTTTTTTAATTGTTAAGCAACATTTTCATTTGTGAACTTTAATGTAGTTGTGGTGTTTACTTTGCCTTTGCGAAACGAAGCTGAAAAGTTAATTGTGGGTAAAAATGTTTAAAAGAGAAATAGAGAAAGATAGGCTTTGATAGTTTTCTCAGTTTATTGTTTCATGCTTTTCAAGTTAATAATAAAATTAATGATTAATTGATAGCTCTACGGTCATTTTCTGCTGATATACCTGTCATGTAGTCAGATAGTTATTTTTTTTCTAAGCAATTTTCTACTCTAAGGTTATTTTAGCTTAATTCAACTAGGATCTACAGTTTAACGTGGATTTCGAACTACTAACAACATCCATGCCACCGCCAGCATTCGAACCTGAAGCTAGGGGTACCAATGGCCAGAGCGCTAGGCAATTGGCCATTAAGCCTCTGAAAAAAACGAGTGAAAAACAACGATAATATCTCAAAATTTTTCTTTGGAAAAAATGACTTAATTCGCATTATTTCAAATTAATACTTTATGATACTATTGGTTTCTTTACTGAAAGAGTTAAATCGAATGTTTGGTAGTATGTATCACCAAAAGTTGTTCTAAAAATGTCCATTGTATAAAACATTAAAAACTTTTACAACCTTTAAAAAAAGTAGAGGAGTCAATATTTAAAAAAAAAAATAAAAACGAACAGTTTCTCTATGAAAAAATAACTTTTCAGAAAAAATGCAAAAATCAATCAGTTTTGACTGCTATTCGAAGGATAAAGCATTATTGATGATTCTAAAGAGTGAATCATAGCGATAATATTTCAGGGGCATTCTTACAAATACTTTATTTTACTTATATTACAAATACTTTATGTCGGTATTAGTTTCTTCAATGTATAGAAGAATAAAATATTTTCGTATGAGAGCTATTCAGTTCATTTGATAATACATCTACTTTCTGGACGATTATTTACTATAAAATCCATCCCTCACAAATAAATATTAAGCATGCATGTAATAAAATGCAATATTGCAATATGTAAACGTTAAATATTTACATCTCATACTACTATCTCATTTTATTATTATTATTAACTTGAAAAAAGCTTGGGCATTAGACATAAAACATTAAACCATAAATGTTTTTGCCAACATAATTAAGAATATGTCATTCGGTTACTCTTCTTAGCCTTTGTAAAGGTGTTTTTTTTATATTTTACAATAAAGTTTGAGCCTCAAAGCGAGAGATAATTTTTCGGTTTCGAATTTTGACAAAAAATAAAACAAAGTAAATAATTAATTTTTTTATAACATCTATAGCTTTTTCACTTTTTATTAAACATAAAATGGGAGAAACTCCTTTTAAGACACTAAAAGGCATGTTATACATCTGAATGAAACAAACATCGTTGGGCGAGCTCTATTTTATCCTAAAATAATAAAGTATTCACTTATTATTCATGAGTTATCAGAGAACAATAGGCTGGAAAAAAGCAAAAAATGCAGTTTGCTTTAGTTTTCGAAAATGGTCTGGTCTGATCAAAAACGTGGTAGATATTTATTTCTCAAATTTCTTTTTTTACAAACAGCCAAAGTGGTAAGATTGAGGAAAAATTATAAACACACTATGTGCCTCTGGGGTTTTGAAATTGTCTTAGAAACAATTATTACATAGAATAGATTTTTGGTTAGAACATTTCGTGTTAAGCATAAAAAAAAAGTAAAATTCTTTCCAATGAATAATTAATTTGGACACAAAATTTTCTGCAGCTGAATTGCTTATAAAAATATTTTTTCAACAGCCAATAATGGCTGAATAAATGCATTATTTAAATAGACATCAACCGTTAAAAACTTATAAAGTTGGTAAAATATTTCTGATATACAATCATCACAAAAAAAATTAAGTATAAAGGTTACAAAAGTAAAGATGTAGAACATCTGGGATGATATCTTTTAAAGAAAAAAAAAATTATGTTTTTTTTTATTAAATAAGTATTCATTTGAACAAATGTGAATTAAATTTGTTTATGAAATGAAAAATATGATATGCAAACAAAACAAAGCTTGAGCAATTGAAAAACAAAGCTCAACTTAACATATCATTCATATGTATGTATATAGAAACGAAAAGGAAAAAATTAGTAGTTAGACGGGATTTTTTTTTTTTTTTTTTTTTTTTTTTTTTTTTTTTGCAAAAACTGAAAATCAGCATTTTATACAGTATTTTTTATCTTTTACAGCTATTTTTTAAATTTTCTAAATTCAATAAAATCAAGATTAAATCAAAATTAACAAAAGTAATATTTTGTACCATTTTTCAAAAAAATATTTCTGTCAAACCATTCTTATATTGTCTTATTACCCTGATATTTTATTTTGCTGACTTCGTGAAGCCTTAGAAATATGTAATTACCAATTGAGCAAAAAGTTATAAAATATTATTATAATTATAAAAAAATTATAAGTTAAATGCTAAAGAAAACAAAAAATGGCGGTCGATAAACTTTACTTTTTAAGAAAATGTATATATTATAGTAAAGTATGTACAGTATATATACTATATATAATGCAGGACAGTAAATATACTATATATACTAAAGTATAGTAGATATAAGAATGTATAACACGCATTTTGGGTACGTTTCTTTTCTGTTTTAAAAGAGAATGAGATGGGAAATTTCACTTAAAATTAATGAATACATTGTAACATAATTTTTAAATTAATTATTTAATAAAATGTATGTTCTTTTTTTATATGAAATTTTTAAACTTCATGATTTGGGTTTCATACATACTTTTTAATTGAGCACATGTAGATTAACAAGTATTTAAAAGGGCACTCTTTAAAAAGATAAAAAAAGAGCTATATTAAATAAAATTATATATAATAATATCAGAAAAAATATATTTACAATTATAAATATTTTTAAGGTCAGAAACTTGATTTTAAAATATTAGAAATATTGAAAATGAGCATGATTGAATAAATGATGAGGCAAACAAAACACTCCTTTTAAAAATTAAAAAAAACATTTATAAGTTTTATCTGATTAAAAATAAAAGTAATTAAATAAGCATTGAAAAATTATAATTTGAAAGAATCTAATAAAATATATCAAATAAAACATAGAATGCCTTTATAAAATAAGATCCTATGAAAATCAAATTCCTAAAATGCTAACAATTCTTATTATGCATGTAGACAATCTTATTATTTAAAAGATTTTGAAATGGTTATACTCAGAATTTCAATCCTATAGACACAATTCATAAAGGTAAAAGAATATGTCTTTAAGAAACAAAACATTCTCTAATTTATAAGAAAATTGTTTTTTAAATGAAATAAAATGTTTTTCTATCTATATTTTTCTTCATTTTAACTTACAAATTCGTAATTGAATTTTTCGTATCATAGAATATGAATAAAATATTATATTTAAAAACTGCAACAAGAAGAAAATTAATTGCAAATTTATTTCTGATTACAACAGAAGAATAATTAAAAGCGAACTGTGTCGACAAAAAAACAGAATTAATTATTTTTTTTTCAAAAATAAATTTTTTTAATAAATTCATACAAGTTGGCATTAAAAAAATTATATCTTTTAAACTTGATTAAAACAGCTTTTAAAAAAAAACTTATAATTATATTCCTTTTGACAAATATTTGAAATAACTATAATCTTCTTTACACATTAAAATTCAGTAAAAATATTCTAAATCAATTTTTTTTTCGGTATGAGAAATCTGAAAAATGTGAAATAAATCCATGTACTTAGTTTCTTCTTGTTATTTATGTATAAATAGTGTTAATGGTTATCGTAAATTTTCTCTGCAAAACTTTAAAAATATCCAAAACAAACTTACTTATAAAAGGAAAATCCTTTTAGCGAAAGAATTTCCGATAATGAAACGATTCTCTTTTCAAACTGTTCAGTTTTGCTAAAAATTAAAAAATTAAATTTAAAAGCCTTTACGTGTTTCGTTTCAAGCTACCCTAGATCCAGTTATTGATTATCTGCTTTTAAATCCTTTGCTTTTAATTTTTGAAGAAATCGACTCCCTACATGAAACGGATACCGAAGTTCTATTGAATACATTTTAAAAACTAAAAACACTTGAGAGAGCATGAATTTCAAATTAAAGGAAAAATTGACTTAGTTTATAACAAGATTTTTTTTATAACTCAATTAAAGTTTTGCATAACTTACTCTTTTGAAATTAACTCAGTATATTATAAAAAGTCCTGGATTAGGTTCAAGAGGAATTAAATTCAATCATTTAAAATGTGTAGGAACTCTGTATATAATAAAAAGTCATCGATTTGGTTCAAGATAAACTAAAAACAATCAATCAAAATTTGTAGGAATTCAGTACATTTTAGAAAGTCATGAAGGATTAGGTTCAAGATGTACTAAAATCAATCAATCAAAATGTGGATGAACCCAGTATATTATAAAAAGCCATGGATTAGGTTCAAGATTAACTAAAAACAATCAATAAAACTATGTACGAATTAAATATATTATTAAAAATCAAGGATTAGGTTCAAGATGCACTAAAATCAATCAATCAAAATGTATATTAACTCAATATATCATAAAAAGTCATGGATTAAATTCAGGATGAACTAAAAATCAATCAAAATGTGTATGAACTCGGTATATTATAAAAAGTCATGGATTAGGTTAAAATTGAACTAAAATCAATCAATCAAAATGTCTATGAACTCAGTATATTATAAAAAGTCATGGATTAGGTTCAAGATGAACTAAAATCAATCAATCAAGATGTATATGAATTCAGTATATTATAAAATGTCATGGAGTAGGCTCAAGAACTAAATTCAATCAATCAAAATGTGTAGGAACTCAGTATATTATAAGAATTCATGGATTAGGTTAAAGATGAACTAAAATCAATTTGAATTTCTCGGCGATTGAATTTCAGCAACAATTTTTTTTTTTTTTTTTTTAAATTCTCTTTAAATCAAATATTTATAAACCAGAATTTATAGAGGAAGAAAATAAACATAATAAAAAAATCATTATAAGAAACTTCAACATTTTTTTTAGTTTAATTTGGGCCATGTGGTATTAAATTTATTTTTTTCATGTGCAAATGACATTTTGTCACGACATTCAAGAAGAGCAAACATAGATATTTTTTTCTTTAAAAATGGTATTTCTGATGTTCTTTTATGACTTGGAACATCAAATATTTTCTCATCCTTTCTTTTTATCGATTTATTTAAGCGATTTGTTGTAGGGTTGAATTTTATTTAGGAATTATAATTTGGAACAAAAAAAGTATGAGTAATACAATTTTAAAATTAAATAATCACTATGTATTCTCTCTAAGTGTTCTTGTGTTATTAATAAAAGTACATTACATATACAGTTAAAAATTAGTTAATACAAAATAAATTTGTCTGGAATTAAATATTTCTTTATTTAGTATTAATTATATTGCACTGTATGTGATCTTGTTTTATTAATGCAAGCTTTTAATTCATGATTGAGTACATTAAGTCCAATATGATAAAGTTGACTGCATAATTAGTAATGGGATAAAATTTTCATTTACATGTGCCATATATTTTCAATCAAAATTTGATTCACATGAAATCAACGATTTATATTTTTAGTAATAATTGCATTGTATAAAATTAAACAGTAATTAATGTAAAATTAATTCGTATGACATCAATTATTTTAATATTAATTATTACATAAATTATTCGATTTAATTATTACATAAATTATTCAATTTAATTAATATGAAAATTAATTAATCTGGAATTAACTATTTCTTTGTTTAGTATTGATTTGCACTATATGCGATCTTGGTTTATTAATGAAAGCCTTTAATTCGTGATAGAATATATAATTCCAGTATGATAAAGTTGATTGCATAATTAGCAATCGGATATAATTTTCATTTACATGTACCACATATTAATTAAAAATTAATTCATATAAAATTAATTACTTATACTTTCAGTAACACATTATCTATACAATAAAAAAGTAATTAATGTAAAATTTATTCATATGACTTCAATTATAATAATTATTAGTAATAATTATATTATACTTTATGTATTTTCACTAACAATGTTCGTTTTATAGATACTATGTGACCTTAATTATTGATGAAACATATATTTAAATAAATATAGTTATTTAATAAATATAACAATTATTTAATAAATATAAGTTATAATAACTATTTATTGTATTATATTAAATAGTTATTATTAACAAACAGTTATTTAATAATTATTTGTTGTATTGCATTACTTCCATTGATCATATCTCTGGCGATTTAAATATTTCAACTAGCACTTTGTGGGTTTTAACAATACCCTAGAAAAATAGTCGTATTTTTGTGTACTTATAAAAGCATATTTATTAAAAATTAAACATATAACAATGCATATTTGTGCAAAACATTAAACAAATTACTGTGTATGATTTCTGCTAGTTTTATTCTCAGATAAATGTATTTTTCTATAAAATTATCGGAGGAAAAGATTCTATTAAGCTTTTTTTATTATAATGTAAAGAAAAACACACAAAAAAAGAATGAAATTGAATCTAGACCGCAGTTTTTTTTTAAGTAAACGAAAATAGTTCTGGCACATCAATTAATATTCCAGCCATGATCTCTTTTACTCGGTATCATCCATTACTTATTCAATTGGAACAGACATCAGCGTCGTGTTAAGCGCTATTTTGCGTGACATAATTTTATTTTTCCTTTTTTAGTAGTTTAGTAAATTATAGCTCTGAAATAAGGTTTAGTTTATTTGTATTTCCTCTCTCGCAGTTATGTTTTATTGGATTGATTAAAGTTCTGGACACAAACAACTTATCCATTATAGAAATTCAGATTCTATCAATCACTGTATATGTGTTTACATTGCAGCAAGTAATTTGTTGTAAGAAAGCCTTATTCTAGTAATTTTCAATGTTTTTTTAACAAGAAAATCAAACATTTTTATTTAATAATAAAATTTACTAAAACATAAAATATTTATAAATGATGCCCAGTTATTATTTATAGATGTAAGTAATATGAATATTGATTTTATAAAAAAATTACTAAATATATTAAAAATTCTATATCTTGCTAAGGAATAATAATTATTATAGTACATTCGCGAACGTTTTTATTGATATTTAATTTTAATTTGTGTTATTTATTTTTTTAAAAGTATAAATTAAAAAAGAAATGAAAAAAATTGCTTGTTGTGATTCTTTGACATTAATATTTTCTGGGATATTCACATATATGTTTTCATGTTGCTGTTTTTTTTTATAATAAAAATATTTTTTATTGAAAAAAGTATAATGTTTTGCATGACTATCTATTACAACATCCTACAGTTATGAAAATTGAGAAACATTTTGTTGTCAGAACCGATAATATTGATTCCAAATAATATCACAACTTTAAAAATTGTTTAAACTTAGGCTGTATGGATCAATATCATGAAAACATGGAATTCGAAAATCTTCCAAAGATATGATTACAAAAAATAAATAAAACGAATTTTCTATATTTTTAAGTAGTTAAAAAACTAAAATGACATAAATTTTTGAAATCCCATCATTTTCAATCTATAATAAAAAAATTATTACGGAATTTTTTTTATTAATTTTTGTTATTTGTTTCCAGATTATTAAATTATTTTCCCTTAGTGAATTGATTTTCATATAAAATGAGTGTGATACAACCAAACAAAAAAAAATTGAATATTTTTTTCTTCGCTAAAAAATTTGTTCCTGTAAAGATTAAAAAAATAAGAAAAAAAAAACTGATTTTTTTTTTTTTTACTTAAAAAAGTATTAGTTTTCAAAAATATTTGTTTATAATATCTGATAATATATGCATTAAAGTTATATTATCATATATGGTATTTAGCTAAAAATTAGTTAAGCAAGTTAAAAACATTTAAAATTTTACTATGGTTGATTAATATTATAAAATAGTTACATTTATTTATTTCTCAATAGTTTTTAAGACATGTGACTATGTGGAAAATTTCGATTTTGATCAGGCTATAACGATAGAAAAATCAGTCAGAAAAATGATTACTTGGAAAATTTAATATGAATTATTTTATATATGCTACTATAAAATAATGCACATAATATATTATAAAAATATAATATTATAATTAATAATATATTAATTATAATTACATATTATGTGTTATTAATTATTTGCTATATTTTGATGTTATATTTTTTACATATTAATCTATATCACCATTCTTTTCAATATCTTCCCATAAGAGTTTCAAGGGCTTTGTATGAAATTTATTGAAGTATGAATTATTATCATTTCATCCTTTTTTCTTGAAGTTAGTCTGAATCCTGCAAAAATATTGTGTAAGCTCCTAAAAATATAATCTTGTTGGTGCATGTATGTACAACAGGATGTGTGAATCATAAATTTTCCAGACATATTCTTCTAAGAGAAACTTATTCACTCTTGAAGTTTGGAGTTTGTCAGGTTTATTCAACAGGATAATTCCTTTTATTTATTGAGGAAGGCAATTTTTTCCTGCAAAAGTTTTTCATTAATTTTTCTCCTGGCAGTAAATTACAGCAATCTTTGTCACGTAACGGATCATTATGAACTGTTCATTCTATATTGCACCCTACCGTAAAAAGATCTTATTTAGACGTAGACATCTCCTGGGTATTTCGAAAGTCCTTAAATGACTATGTCCACTGACTTTTTCACTTAACATTAGTAAAGAGTAGAATTAGTCAACCTTTTCATATCTACCGCCCACTTTTAGAAAATTTTACTACTAACAGAGATATAACCGTCCATCGGTTTCACAATAATGGCGATTTATAAAGTTAGGAAGTAAATAAAGTAGGAAGTAATAAAGTTAGGAAGTTTATAAAATTTATAAAGCAGAGCTACAGAAAATTAAAGCATAGAATAATAATTACTTACTAAATACTTTGTGTTAGATTTTTGCTAAGTTTGGAAGAATATTGAACTGTTTACTGTGGTTAAATCTTTTTATAGCTTTATGTATTTGAGCTTCTAAAACAATCCCACTGATTTTTACAGGTAAATCCTTGTTTTATCGGTATCAATTATGTAAAATTGTTGTTCATAATCCTCTATCATATTGACTTACATAGAAGCATGAAGTCTGATGAAATCACATTTAATTAATTAAATTATTAATCAGATTCCCAAAGCTGATGCTCCGAAAAAAAATCTGGATGTCTGGCTCAATTTTTTGTAAGAAACAAACGAATGTCTACTCTTTTGGAAATATTTAGGCTTTTTCTTTCTTCGGTAATATGATTAACAGCACTAAAGCCTGATTACAAGATATGAGTCCACAAGATATGAGGTAGGAAAAGGTTCCAATCAATAAACTGAATATTATTTTCCCCAAATTTGGATATAAGACATGTAATTTTTATTTTTCCATAGGTTTATGCATAAATTTATGTTTACTCTTCATTATATCTTATTTCTAATAGTTCCTGGCAAGTTGTATCAACCTCTTCAATATTTGCTGTAAAAGGATTTCTCATCCAGTCATAACCTTCAATTTCAAAATAATATCTTAAAAAATAATTTGAATATAATAATTTTTCCTACGTCCAATTTAAGTTTGTTGAAGTGGCTAATGAATCTGCCAATATCCTTTGGAGTTACTTAATCTTTGTAGATAATTCAGGAAACTAATACAATTTTGTCTTTTAATAGATTGTATCAAAGTAGTTCAAGTTTTCAGTAAATAATGACACAATACATTGACAACATATAAGAATTTAGTTGCTCCTTGAAGCTGAAAATTGGTATCATTAAATCACATGAAAATATTTGCCAAATAAAATAAAGCTAATTAAATTTTTAAAAAAGAAAAATTCTTCAGTATCGGACAAAATACCTACCGCCCACCATAAAAGCTGGAACGCCAACTAATGAACGGTAGGGACTAGGTTGACTATCACTGGCATAGATTCTCCATTGACCCATCGTAAATAATTAGATCATGTCTTAGTATCAGCCTTCAGAAAATTAACGGAAATTTTGTTACTACCTTATACATTAATAATGAGAATTCATCGATATTTTTTTATTTCCAATGGCAGGCTACATTAAGCAATAAAATAAAAAAAACGTAAGGAATATAAAAAACAACAACGAGAAACGAAGGAAATCACATAGTTTCCTAGCCTCCCAGTAACGACCATACACAGTAGAGGAAACAAGTGCCGGGCAGACAAGAACGTGGGATGAATCCATGTCCTCTCCCAGATTACGGAGCCTGCACCCCAAATTCATCGATATTGAATATAACTTATATAACGATAGAAATAGGTCAACGCATTATTAAATCCTTTTTTATTAATGGGAATTTAAATTATCTATATCTATCAATCACAATTTTTTAATATTATCTAAATTAATATAGTTAAAATTAGTTCAGGATACCATGATCTTTTTCCCTCTGAGCACCTACTTTGAACAGTGTCACTAACATCCATTGCATCCCACAAATGACTGATCATGCGATTCGCCTTTCGTCAGCTCGCTTTATCATCATTACACAGCCACCCTCAAAAAATAATCTCATCTCCCTAATTTCTTCCCTTCCATAATGCTTTTCCTCTCATTAACCCCAAAGAAATGCGATACCCCCCCCCCGTCGATAGAGCATCATTAGCGATCATCAGAGTAATAAAAAGATAATCGATTGCTTCGATAAAAGCCGCACTAATCGATCGGGGGGTAATCCAGAATCCATGTTATTACCTGAACGCAGCTATTACTATCCACTTGCGACACGCCTATGGGTCAACTTCTGGTGTGATCTTTGCTTTTGGTCACTGCTGACTTTATATACGTGTCACGTTTTTGGCGTCTGACAATTTTTATTTATGATAAGAGCAAATTTAAGTCTATCAATAATATTAAAAAATCGGATCAGCAGAGAAATTTAATTCTATACTGAAATTCAAAAATCTGAATTTAAAGCTCTCTCTCTCATTATTAAAAACATAGTATTTGCTAAAGTTTCAAAATTTGGATTTATAAATTTTGATTTCATAATTTTTTTTTTTTATAATCTTATTTAATTTATATAATATCCCTACACATTTTTATTCAAAATAAATAATTGAATTTTTATTTTACCAATTTAACTATTTATTCTAATGATATGTTTCAACTGTAGTACATGTAAATTTCTTTCTTAACGGAAATAAAAAGAAGAATTTTAAATAGATAATTTTATTATAGTTTTAATTTTTAATTTAATTTAACTCTTAATTTTCTTAAAAGTTTATTATTCAGTTACATCACTGCATTTTTATGCATATATATAAATATATAATATAAACATATAGCTAACTAATTCCCCGGCACTACAGTCTATGTTGTACCATGGGCGTCCGCTTACTGGTAGATTCAGAAGCAGGTGTTTTCTTTTGACAGGGTACGGTTTTCAGCCCTACGGCCAACTCTCAACAGTCATATTAGACCTGACGCGGACTCTACCTAAGTGGATTCTGAACCACTATTAACATCTAGGGAACAAAATTCGGGACTCGAACCCGAAATTCGTAGCACCGAGAGTTAGGTCTCGTACACATATAAAATACCTAAAAATAAATGGCTGACTTTTCTAGAAGAAATGAAAAATGTTTCCAAAAAATAAAGCGTCGAACAAGAATTAATTTAAAAAATAATTTAAGCAAAATTTTAACAGCCAATAAAAACAATATTTTTTAGAATAATGTATTTTATAATATTTTTTAGAATAATGTATTTTATAATATTTTTTTCTCAAAAATGGAAAGTCATTACTAAGTTTTCTTATAAAATCCTTATTTGATATTCACAATTCATTTATTAATTAAAAAATTTTTTAAATATCAAATATTATAAAGGAATGACCCATTTAACTTTGTTTATGACTCTTATCTTTAAATAGTTAAATATTTTTCCAAATTTCTTCTCTAGTTTATTAGATTCATATCACGTGCATATATTGCAAAACTACATTGCATCGCTTTACAATGTAGCAATTGAACTTTATTATTAAAAAACAAATTTTAATGAATTGTGCATAATTAAAGAAATGTTTACAAAGAGGTTTATTAATTTTTTAACGCGGTACAAAATATCATGTTGGAAAATGTCTGCTAATCCTATCATAATATCTAAGGACGCATTTAATAACATGTTCAATGAGAAAACCAAATAATAAAAGCATACCAATAACACAAAACAAATGAAACATTAGCTATGATACAAAACGAAATAAGCCTCTTCTATCCATCTGTAGTTATTAATAAACTGGTTTCTCAATATTTGCATGAGTGAGAGATTAATCAAAATGTAGGCACATGGCTAATTCAGTGCATTACTCATCAATTACATTTACGATTACATTAAAGGCAGTTATTTTAGCATTGCAGTTGCAATTATGATTGCGCATATAAAGAAAATGAATCATTACTAATAAAAAGGAGCTAGTTTTCAAAAGCCTTTTATTGGTATCCGGTGAAAAGATTTTATATGTCAGATTCATTTAAAAGTTTTACTATTGGTACATTTAAATGAAAAAAGACTCCTAGAGAAATGATAAATTAAGAGTATATTTTTAACTAAATTTCTCGAATAGATAATCTCTGATTCTCGAATGAGAATTGAGAGTTTTTAAATTCAGTTAATTTGAAAAAAATGGAAATTTTCAATTCAATTTTTGATTCAAGAATTCAATTTCAATTGAAATCTTGGATCAATTTCTCAAATGGATGACAAAAAAATGAAAAATAAACAAGTAAAATAATGTTTTGATTGTTTCACTAGAATTTAAAAGAAATTTGCCACGATAGTTACAAAGAAAATTATATTTTTAATATCACGTTATATTTCATATAACAGTGAACCAATTGAGTGAAATAAATGTCATGTTCTTTCTAGCAACAAAAGAATATGAAAACTTTCTTATGTTTTGTTTTTATCCTTAGAAGTGGAGGACCTTTTCATGAAAACAGGACGCAGGAAATGTGCTTTTCAATTTGAAATAAAATTTCCGATAAAATTGGTATTTTAAAGATGAGAAATGGTTTTGAGATAATAGTTTTGATCTTCACAAAAAAATTCACTATACTTAAGTTTGTAAGCATCATTTTAATATTACAATTAAGGAAAAAAATTGTAACTTTTCTGCGATTCTTTAGCAAAAGCAGCTTAATAAAAATATATTTATTTATTCTTGGTATATATATCGGTACGACCAGGACTATGTTTGAAGTCTATAAGATCTTCACAATGCTGTAAAAGTACAGTTGGTTTTATCTCCAAAGTATAACAATGATAAAACGAGAACGACTAAGCCATCCCCAATTGTTACATGATTTGCCACTTTTGCAGTAGAAATTCCGTTGTCATCAGAGTGAAACAACATTTGACGGTAAAATTCTAATCATTTGTATACTTGTTATAAAGAAATTTCCCCATAAAGATACATAGTTGCATAACGCTTGAAGAAAATTAGGACAGCATTGCATGTTGCAACACAACAAGTCAATCGATTATTTTAAGTTGAATGCTTCTTGTTGATGCAAATGCAATCCGAAATCAGATAATCTATCTGTGATCTAAGACGTAACTAATCACTCCCATGCCTGTTCCTAGAAATTATTGCCAATCTACTTTCTATTGATGTCCAACAGGGTTCAGATTTGAATTTGCTGGAGGCATCTGTTGCAAAAGGATATCCGCTTGCTATCCTGGCAATTTATATAAAAGCATCTCATATCAATAACTAGGCTGCTTGGTGGGAATTTTCTGTTTTATTACGGTGCTTCATGCTAATGATAGGGAGATAACTTAAAAGAAAAAAAAAAAGGGGGGGAGGGGTAAGTCAAAATGCATGTGCAAATTTATTCATAACTGTATGTTGATTTGAGTAAACTTTATACTTGCATAGAGTTACACACTTAAGCAAACTAATTATATATGTTGGCTTAACTAAAACGGAATCTGACTATCCTTTTATTAATCGAGATGCTCTTATAGAAGTTGTCACGATAGCCATCGAGCATTCGACTGCAACAAACATCACCAGCGGATTTTAATCTTAGTCCTCCTGTACGCCAAATGTGCAATCATAAAATTCAATAAAAAAAACTTATCTTTATCTCTTAATACAAATTCATCTCAGTGATAGCGTACATAGTTATTATGCAGGAAGGCTCGGGTTTGAATCTGCTGGGGGCTGCGTTGGCATTCACTAGTTTAAAAAGTATAAGATACGATGGTGATCATGAAAATAGGCGAAATTCGATAGTCAGTCTACTTGGTGGGTGTTTACATGGGGTTTTTCTTTCGTACGACATACAAATATGAGGTACTTATTCCTAAATGTCTACCCGGAAGGCAATGTTTTCCACTCATCGTCCGTTGATAAACTCTTCGCATACATCTGTAGTATACGAGAGCTCACAGATATAAAAAATTAAATAACAACGATAAAACAAATGCAATTCGATGCAATTTAAGAAATATCTCGCGATGTTTTATACTTACAGAACTAGATAGATTGTTCCCGGCATGTATTAGTGGTACACAAAAGCTCACCGACACTCAACAAAACAAATTAAATAACAACAATTAAACAAGTGCATTTCGATACAATTTGTGATATGTCCTGTGATGTTTTTATACTTCCAGGACTAGATAGATAGTTCGCGGCCTGCATCACGGGTATACAAAAACTCACCGATATAAAAAAAATAAATAACAATAAAACAAACGCATTTCGATATAATTTATTAAATGTCCTGAGATGTTTTATACTTCCAGAACTAGATAGAATGTTCTCAGCATATATCATCGGTACACGAAAGCTCACCGATATAAGAAATTAAATAACAATAAAACAAATGCATTTCGATACAATTTATGAAATGTTTTGTGATGTTTCATTCTTCCAGAACTAGATAGACTGTTCCTGGCATGCATCAGTGGTGCACGATGGTACCGGGTGTATATGGTACCACGATGGTATACATGATCAAAACTCACCGATAATCAACAAAAAAATTAAATAACAATAATAAAGCAAAAGGGTTTCGATGCAATTTATAAAATATCCTGTGATGCTTCATGCTTCCAGGCAATGTCTTATTTTTTCCCCTAGAAACTTCTAATTTTTATACCCCGAAGCCAACGAGGCTTACTACAGAAATAAAACTCTAATGATGATAAAAGCATTAACAAAGGAATCACCTTGGCTTTTTCTGCTCGCTAATGATACAATAATTGCCCAGAGGAATATGCAGTTTGCTTTTTGCTGTTGTTCCTCTCCCATTCAATTACTTCACAGGCCAGGTAAAACCTCATGAAAGGATGCGTCCATTGAATGCGGTTGAGGCATTCCTTGTCTTAAAACATTCTTAATTTTATGAAGGAAGCCTTGTCTTTCAATGAAACCAAGTAAAATGTATTTTTATATTTATAACATCAAGAAATAATGAATTTTAAATACGAAATGCCTGCATTCATAAGCACCTTTCATTATATTTTAACAAATATTTTGAATAGAGTTCTTAAAACCTTGTTTGATAATTACTTTAAAAATTCTGTTTCTGATTTTTTTTCCCCTCAAATTTTTCTCAACATTAGTCTTTATCATTTGTTTCTCTTCAATGCATGTTTGTTACTGAAGATAAATAATTAATTAATTATGGCTTTATTTTAATATAAATTTAATTATTTAAAACATTAAATTATTTAAAGCAAATGTAGTTTTATATTTTTAACATCGAGAAAGAATGAGTTTTAAATACGAAATGCCCGCATTCATAGCATCCGCCATTATATTTTAACAAATATTTTGAATAGAGTTCTCAAATCCTTGTTTCATAATTACTTTAAAAATTATATTTTAGAATCATTAGAGATTTTTTTTTCCTCATATTTTTATCAACATTAGCCTTTATCATTTGTGTCTCTTCAATACGTGTTTTCCCATGTTTGTTACTGAGGATAAATAATTAATTAATTACGGTTTTATTTTGATGTAAATTTAATTATTTAAAATATTAAATTATTTAAGGTAAATGTAGTTTTATATTTTTAACATCCTGAAAGAATGAATTTTTAAATACGAAATGCCAGCATTCATAGCACCTTTCATTATATTCTAACAAATATTTTGAATAGAATTCCTAAATCCTTGTTTGATAATTACTTTAAATTTATATTTTTAAAAAAAATTTCTGATATTTTTATCAAGATACACCTTTATCATTTGTTTCTCTTCAATACGTGTTATCCCATGTATGTTACTGAGGATACCTAATTAATTAAGTACGGTTTCATTTTAATGTAAATTTAATTATTTTATAAAATATATGTAAATAAAAGGGCCTATTGAAAACACTGAAAATAAGTAAAAATAAATTTAAACCATCAAATTTGTAAATATAAGTCTTTCTTTATTTTTTAATTATTTTGTATTTAATTCAATGAATATGATGAATAATATTATATAAAAGGAAATAAATTGTGTTAAAAATAAATTAATATAGCGTAACTACAGATTATCACCAATTTATCTATTATCATCATTACAGATTTGAGTATTTAATCCAAGGAAAATGTTTTATTTCACATATTGCAAGTCTTTTATTTCATTTAAAAATTCCTTAAAAGAATATAATTCATATACTTATTTTCAAAAATCTGTAAGCATCCTTCTGATATCTTTATTAGAATTTTAAATTTGTAGCTTTTTAATCGGATTAGCATGTTGTTTTCTAGGGAGAAATAATTAAATTTGTGGTTTGTTTCTATGTAAATTTATCGTATTTTGATTCCAGCGACGACCATTTTATTTAAAATTCCATTTCAGTAAATAATATTAATTTGTCGCGTTACATTTTATTGAATAATTGGATTTGCAATTACTAATATTTAAATAAATGAAAAATTTTCTCTTTGAATTGGAGTTGGAAAAATTAATATATAAATAAAAAAGATCTGAATAAATAAATAGTATCGTTAATAAAATTACTGTGTCTTAGATATTATATTATTGTCTTTAAACAAATAAAAGTTTTCTATTTTTCAACTACTGAAATTAAGTTATAATTTTTTTTTTGTTGTTGTTCTGTTAACCCTCTCTCAATATTTTAGTTAAATAATTCAATTTGGTTTTATTGTTTGCTGGTTTGCACGTAGCGATTAACTAAACTTTCTTTTATCTCATGTAATTTAATTTATGATTAAAAATTTAATTGTAATTAAAATACAATATTTCATTCAGTTTTAATATTTTTAACAGGCACTTTTTTGAATGTTTAAAATGATACTTTAAATAAAGGCTTATTAAAAAATTTAGCATTTTATTTTTTATTAAAATTTTTTTTTTTTTTTTTTTTTTTTTTTTTTTGCCTTTATAGAATAAAAAAAAATCCAGTATAAACAGATAAAAGATTTTTCAATGATGTTCGGAATTATATAAAATTAATATAATTGTCATTATTTTCAATTATTTTTATTCAGGATTTCATTGGCTTTATATTATTACTATTAGAAATATAGCCAATATATTAATATCATATAATTTATATCAAAATAGCCAATATATTAATATCATATAATTAGTATCAAAATAGCCAATATATCATATAATTTATATCAAAATAGTCAATATATTAATATTATATAATTTATATCAAAATAGCCAATATATTTATACTAAAAAATATAAATTTTTAAATCAAATTTAAGATTCAATTTTCAAATTAAATTTAAAATGTATTTATTTCATTTAAAATATTGTTGTTTTCGAAAGTCAGGAACTGAACTGTGGGATTTCGTTCGCCATAAAAACGGCGGATGTGTAGCAGATTAAGCGTTTGCCAGAATACGCTAGAGGGAAGCTACTACAGTACGTTCACATTATGCAATCTCGATAATGAAATATTGAAGTTCATTTTGGAATTAAATTGTGGCTTTTGCAAAATGAGAACTGACAATTCGTTCAAAACCAAATAGTCTTTAAAACATATAAAACGTGAAAAAAAAAGTTGTGTTGTTGTTTGTTGAGACTAAGGCTCAGTGTCCGGCAACACCGGACGGATACTCCATGAGTAATCTAATTCTTGGGAGAGGGGGAAGGAGCAAATTCTGTTGTCATAGAGCAGCCTGGACAGAATTCTGACTTGGATCCGCGTCGCTGAAGAAGGGGACAGTGCCTTCCAGGAGGACTTTTAGGGGAACTCCTTCGCAATTGCTCATCGTAGGGGAGAAAATCCGGAAACTTCCCATCGGTTAGTATAGTATGACTCGCGAGGCAAGATGCCGAATATCACAAACGTCATCGAGTCTCCTTCATTTATGAAACAGCTTTTACAACAATGCAGAAGCCTGAAACTGAAGCCTGAGTATGTAGCACTCTGGCGCAAGTCATGGCAGTGCCATGGATGTTAGTAGTGGTTCGGAATCCACTTTACGCTTTAGGTCCTGGTCTCATATGACTGTAGAGTGTCATGGAGCCAAGTCAGACATCTACCTAAGGTTGCTCCATGGCATCAGAAGTTGCCCTCTTTCCCTCCAACCATGAGTCGATACGGGTTTGTGTACTTGGTCTACATGTCTACCAAGTGGGATAAGAAACAACAACAAGGCAGCCAGCGGATTGAACCTCAGCCCTAATGCTTACCGGATCTGTACGTTACCACTGAGGCACGTGTCGGGCATAATTTATGTGGGTTAAATAAATGAATTATTAAATTTATAATAATTAATTATTTAAAATAACGAAGGTGAGGAAAAAAGATTGAAAATCATTTCTTTTTTCATGCTTTTTACTGCTATTTTTTTAAATTTACTTGCAAGGCATCTAAACTTGAATATGCGATGTTTGAAATGTTTAATTGAAATGTCAGAAATATCGCAATTAATCATTCTCCCCGCTTACTTATTTGCCGTTACTTTTCTCGATACACTTTAGTAAAAGCTATTTCGCAAACATCTACATCTCCAGCACGAGATATTCCTTTCGAATCATTCCGAGAGCTTTTCGCATCGGGAAATACATTTTACTACAACTCTTAAAAATGTATCGTCAGATTCCCGAACCTTAAAATTAATGTAGGAAAACAACTTATTTATGCCCTCGTACGCATTTAAGTGGCCAAAATTTAATAATGTAGGTAGGTTAAAGGATCAAGATAAAGCTTCCTGGTACACTAATCTTTTTAGCAGAACGTTGTCATGAATAAGTAATAAAATTTGGGGGTACTTTTATTTAAGAACTTCGGTTGTCGAGACGACGAGGGAATAAGGGAGCATTAAATATGGGAAATATTTTAAATTCGGAAGGGGAACAAGCAGCGATAATATTAGCGTGCCGCTAAAATCTATCGTTAAATGCCCGCGCTAAATCTTTAAAGCTGATGCATCAGCAATGGAGCCATGAAATATTTTGTTAGGGGGAAATTTATGGGAATTTCTTGGTTAGCAAATTGTTTTATTTAATGAAGGTGAGTTGCATTTTTAAGAGCATGTTTAGCAATTCTGTAATGTAAGCCTTACATTATTTATACTGTTTTATGAAGATTATCTGTTTAAAAATGCCATTCTGTAATTATCTCATAAAAAAAGTTCATATACATTTAAAAACGTAAAGTAATTTTTAAAAGTTCATATTTGTATCACTGAATTTTGGTTGTTAAGAAGCTTTCGCCAAATTTAGCAATAGCTTAGAATTGTGATAAATTAGCGTCATCCCTCGTGATCAGGTATGATTTACAAGATAAATTTGTAACAAATATGAATTGTGTATTATTATAATGTGGTTATTTTTATTGCAATAAAAACATTTAATCAATTTTGACTTCATTAATTTCTAAGAGATAAGAGTTGAAGATATATAGTATTGTTCTGAAAAGTGTTCCTTAATAGTTTCATATGTAGGCCAAATAAAAATCAATTTTATCTTTTTGTATTGTTATTTATTAACCTACTTGGTACACAGCAACATCTAGAACAAGTCCAAAAACTCATGTGATTTCATGGAAGGGGAGGGGCAGTTTGTGTTGTGATGGAGCACCCATAGGTAGAAGTCTGGCTTGACGCCGTGTCTCTCAAGAAAGAGTGACGTACTTCCGGGAGGAATTTAAGGTGAACTGGGGACTACTACGCATTTGAGTATCGTATGGGGGAAATTATGGCAATCTCCCACCAGGTAGTCCAATTCATGAGGCAAAATATCCCAAATGTCATCGAGTCTCCTGGATTTTTGAAACAGTGTCTGCAGCAAAGTAGCCAGTGGATTGAGCCTCAGCCCTAACGCTCGGGCATAATTTATTTAGATTAAATAATTGAATTTTGGAATATATAATAATAAATTATTTAAAATACTGAAGTTGGCGGAAAAAATGATTGAAAGTCATTTCGTTCCTCTTGTTTGTTACTTTTCTTTTTTTCATGTAAAATATACTTAAAGCCATCTAAACTTGTATACGCAATATTTGAAATGTTTAATTGAAATGTGAGAAATATCGCAATTAATCATTCTCCCCGCTTACTTATTTACAGTTACTTTTCTCGATACGTATTAGCAAAAGCTCCTTCGCAATTATCTACATCTCCCGCACCAGATATTCCTTTCGAATCATTCCGAGAGCTTTTCGCATCGGGAAATACATTTTACAACTCTGAAAAATGTATCGTCAGATTCCTGAACCTTAAAATTAATGTAGGAAAACAACTTATTTATGCCCCCGTACGCATTTAAGTGGCCAAAATTTAATTATGTAGGTAGGTTAAAGGATCAAGATAAAGCTTCCTGGTACACTAATCTTTTTAGCAAAACGTTGTCATGAATAAGTAATAAAATTTCGGGGTACTTTTATTTAAGAACTTCGGTTGTCGAGACGACGGGGGAATAAGGGGGCATTAAATATGGGAAATATTTTAAATTCGTAAGGGAAACAAGCAGCGATAATATTAGCGTGCCGCTAAAATCTATCGTTAAATGCCCGCGCTAAATCTTTAAAGCTGATGCATCAGCAATGGAGCCATGAAATATTTTGCTGGGGAAAATTTATGGGAATTTTTTGGTTAGCAAATCGTTTTATTTAATGAAGGTGAGTTGCATTTTTAAGAGCATGTTTAGCAATTCTGTATTGTAAGCCATATATTATTTATAATGTTTTATGAAGATTATCTGTTTAAAAATAACTTTCTGTAATTATCAAATAAAAAGTTCATATTATGAGTAAAAAAGTAAGTTTATACTAATATCGTCAACAATATGGCTGAATTTTGTTTGTTATCATCCAGCTATCGGCAAAAATTAGCGATAACTTAGAATTATGCTAAATTAGCATAATTCTTTGTGATCAAGTGGTTAATAAGATAAATTTGTAACAAATATTAATCATGTATTATCATCCTGCGGTTATTTTTGTTATAGTAAAAACACTTAAGCAATTTTGACTTGATCAATATCTAAGATACTTAATATTGTTACGTAGTATCACTTAATAGTTTCATATGTAGATCAGATAAAAATCACTTTTGCCTACTTGTGTTATTATTTCTTATCCCCCTTGGCAGACTGCAACATTTAGATCAATTCCAAGAACTTGTATGGTCTCATGGAAGGAAAGAAAAGAGAGGGGAGGGACAACTTGTGTTGTGATGGTGCACCCGTGGGTAGAAGCCTGACTTGGCTCCGTGACATTGAGAGGCCTGATGCCCGAGTGGCTAGCGCTCTAGCGCTCGGTACCGCAGGTTTCGGGTTCGAGTCCCGTGGTGACATGGATGTTTGTAGGGGTTCGGAATTCACTTTAAACTGTAGATCCCGGTCTGCTTAGCCTAAAGTGTGCACAAGAGCACTGTAGAGCGACAAACCAAACCAAACCCTGAAGTTGAAGAAGGAGGGGGACTTTTAAGAGAAACTGCCAAGTATTTGCATATCGTGTGGGAGAAAACTCGGAAAAACTCTCATCGGGTAGTCCGATTCACGAGACAAGATGTTGAACATCACAAACGCCAACGATCCTCCTCATTTTTTTAAGACAGTGTTTACAGCAAAGACGCCCTCGAATAGAACCACATCCTTAAAACCCACCAGTGGCACACGTAGACATTGAGCCACTAGTCGGCCAAAATTTATGTAGATTAACTAGTTGAATTATTGAATTAATAATAATTAATTATTTAAAATAACGAAGGTGGGGAGAAAAATAAATGAAAATTATTTCGTTCTTCTTGCGTTTTTCTTCTCTTTTTTCCATTTAAAATTTACTTACAAGTCATCTAAACTTGAATATGCGTTAGTTGAAATGCTTAATTGAAATGTCAGAAATATCGCAATTAATCATCCTCCCCTTTTACTTATTTGCCGTTACTTTACCCGATATATTTAAAAATCTCTTTCGCAAATATTCACATCTCCCGCACCAGATATTCCTTTCGAATCATTCCGAGAGCTTTTCGCATCGGGAAATACATTTTACTACAACTCTTACAAATGTATCGTCAGATTCCCGAACCTTAAAATTAATGTAGGAAAACAACTTAATTATGCCATCGTACGCATTTAAGTGGCCAAAATTTAATTATGTAGGTAGGTTAAAGGATCAAGATAAAGCCTTCCTGGTACACTAATCTTTTTAGCAGAACGTCGTCATGAATAAGTAATAAAATTTTGGTTTACTTTTATTTAAGAACTTCGGTTGTCGAGACGACGGGGGAATACGAGGGCATTAAATATGGGAAATATTTTAAATTCGGAAGGGAAACAAGCAGCGATAATATTAGCGTGCTGCTAAAATCTATCGTTAAATGCCCCTGCTAATTCTTTAAAGCTGATGCATCAGCAATGGAGCCATGAAATATTTTGTTGGGGGAAAATTTATGGGAATTTCTTGCTTACGAATCGTTTTATTTAATGAAGGTGACTTGCATTTTTAAGAGCATGTTTAGCAGTTCTGTATTGTAAGCCTTACATTATTTATAATGTTTTATAAAGATTATCAGTTTAAAAATGCCTTTCTGTAATTATCTCATAAAAAGGATCATATACATTTAAAAACGTGACGTAATGCAAGGGAAGGGGCAACTTGTGTTGTGATGGAACACTCGTGGGTAGAAGTCTGACTTGGCTCCATGACGCTGAAGAAAGAATTCATTGCTGTCCGGGAGGGCTTTTAGGAGGAACTGCCCGTATTTGCTTATCGTATGGGAGAAAACCCGGAAAAACTCTCAGAAGGTACTCCAACTCGCGAGGCAAGATGATGAACATCCCAAACACCATCGAGATACCTTGTTTTTTCAAACGGTTTTTACAATGGCGAATACCTGGCGCTCGGTGGCACAGGTTTCTGGTTCAAGTCCCGGAGGTCCCGGGGATGTTTATAGTGGTTCGGAATCCACTGTAAGCCGTAGGTCCCGGTCTCATATGTGTAGAGTGTCACGGAGCCAAGTGAAACTTCTACCAGCGGATGCTCCATCACAACAGAAGCTTCTCCCTTCTCCTTCAACCATGAATCGATAACGGTTCTTGGGCATGGTGTAGACGTCTACCAATTGGGATAAGAAACAACAACAAAGCAGTCAGTGGATTGAATATCAGCCCTAATGCTAACCAGCGGCACACATTGCCACTGAGCCACGTGTCGGGCATAATTTCTATAGATTAAATAACTGAATTATAGAAATGATAATAATTAATTATTTAAAATAACGAAGGTGGTGAAAAAATAATTGAATATTATTTCGTTCCTCATGCTTTTTACTTCTCATTTTTTCATTTAAAATTTACTTGAAAACCATTTAGTCTTGAATATGCGATATTTGAAATGTTTAATTGAAATGTGAGAAATATCGCAATTAATCATTCTCCCCGCTTACTTATTTACAGTTACTTTTCTCGATTCATATTAGTAAAAGCTCTTTCGCAAATATCTACATCTCCCGCACCAGATATTCCTTTCGAATCATTCCGAGAGCTTTTCGCATCGGGAAATACATTTTACTACAACTCTTAAAAATGTATCGTCAGATTCCTGAACCTTAAAATTAATGTAGGAAAACAACTTAATTATGCCATCGTACGCATTTAAGTGGCCAAAATTTAATTATGTAGGTAGGTTAAAGGATCAAGATAAAGCCTTCCTGGTACACTAATCTTTTTAGCAGAACGTTGTCATGAATAAGTAATAAAATTTGGGGGTACTTTTATTTAAGAACTTCGGTTGTCGGTTGTCGGGGAATAAGGGGGCATTAAATATGGGAAATATTTTAAATTCGGAAGGGGAACAAGCAGCGATAATATTAGCGTGCTGCTAAAATCTATCGTTAAATGCCCGTGCTAAATCTTTAAAGCTGATGCATCAGCAACGGAGCCATGAAATATTTTGTTGGGGGGAAATTTATGGGAAGTTCTTGCTGAGCAATCGTTTTATTTAATGAAGGTGACTTGCATTTTTAACAGCATGTTTAGCAATTCTGTATTGTAAGTCATACGTGATTTATAATGTGTTATGAAGATTATCTATTTAAAAATGCCATTCTGTAATTACATCATAAAAAAGGACATAACATTTAAAAACATAATGTAATGTTTCAAAGTTTATACTTATATAGCCAACAATGAATTTCGATTGTTATCATCTAGCTTTCGCCAAAATAGCGATAATTTAGAATTGTGATAAATTAGCATAACCCCTCATGATCAAATATGGTTTGTACGAATATTAACCGTGTATTATCATGAGGTGTTAGTATTATTATCTTGCGGTTATTTTTGTTGTAGTGAAGCACATAAGAAATTTTACTTGATTAATTTCTAAGATATAAGAGTTAAAGATATTTAGTATAGTTTCGAAAAGTGTTACTTCCTAGTTTCATATGTAGGCCAAATAAAAATTACTTCTGTCTGATTGTGTTGTTATTTCTTATCCCACATGGTGGACAGCAATATCTAGACCAAGTCCATGAACCCCTGAGGTCTCATTGAAGAAAGGAAAGGGAGGGGTGAGCTTCTGATGTGATGGAGCACCCGTAGGTAGAAATCTGACTTGGCTCCGTGATGCTGAAGAAGGGAAGCAGTGCTTCCCAAGAGAAGGCACTGCTCCCGAGAGGTACTGTTGGGGGAATTACCCCGTCTTTACCTATCTTATTTGGGATGTTCAATGTCTCGAATCGGGAATCGGACTACCAGGCGAGAGTTTTCTCAGTTTAATCTCATACAATACACAAATGCGACGTAGTTCATCCTAAAAATCCTCTCGGAAGGCATTGCCATCCTTCTTCAGGGACACGAAACGAATCAGACTTTTACCTACGGGTGCTCCTTCACATCAGAAACTACTCATTTTTCTCTGTTCATGAGTACATAATCATCGGATGTCCATCTTACACTGCAGGACATTGAGGATTAAACAAAACAACAGCAGCAGAAGTTGAAAAGAAGCGTAAATACTTTCATGGATTGAAAATAAGTCTAAATGCTTTTACGGATAGAGTGGAAATATTAATGATTGCTTGAAATGAGAGGAAATATTAAGGCATTCCTAATTAGTAATTCTACACTGATGTGTTAGACTTAATAAAACCAGAGAACATCCACTAGCAGCCAATAGCAAGGTTGAAGGGCATATTAAATAACCATTTAAAATGCAATGTCAAACACGAACTCTTCCTAAATACAAATGAAGTAAAAAAATAATACAACCAAATAAATTAACCAAAAACCAAATTCATCAAACTTCATTGAGTAACTCCGTTTTAACAGGACATAAAAAAATTAAATAACTGAACATAAAAACAATTGTTAGATTTTCCACTGTTCAAGTGACATATTCCACTTAAATATCCAGATATAATAGCGTAAGAATAATGCATTAAGCAAGGGTACAAAGAGAACAATTTCAATGGAAAGTTTTTGGAACTCTTTTTTTATCGACGTCCCTCGAGATTCGTTCCTTCTTGCTGACGTTCCTCCAGGGCTTGCTGAGTGAGTTACAATGGGGTTCAGCAGACTTGGCTGTATTTTGTTGTTGCCGATTCTGATGATAAAAGTGAAATAAAAGATTGTGATAAAGTTATTTACTTTCCGTTATTTTTTCCTCTTATCTGTAGATGTATAGCTTTGTTGTAGATATAAAGTATTTAGAATGAATTGTTTCCAATGAATCTGATGGATTTTTGTACATTAAAACTGGTAGTTACAGTATAAGAGTTAAAATGATGAAAAATAAATTTTAATTTTATTTAGGTTTAAAAAGTGTTAAGTTGTAAATTTTTAAGTATCTTAAATCACAGTTTTAGACAATAAATGTAAATATAACTACGAACATTTCTTTATCACAAAGTAAATTCAAATTTTTATGTATTAAATTTTTTTTTAAAAATGGTTAAATTAAAATTTTGATTGTTCTTTTTCCATACATGTGATATATCAACACATTAGTTTCATTTTAAATAAAGCTTCGGTATTAATCCTATTTTGGATAAAAAATTATAACTTTTATATACAAGACGTTTTGGTTAACCGTAATATTTTTTCCTTTAGAAATTCAATTCTAAGTTTCAATTTTTAAACTTTAAATACAGATGAAAGTTATGCTATAATTTATCACCTAAGATATAATCCAGGAGTTGTTTTTAAAAGGAATTATACGCATATAAACATTTTAAAAAATAGATTACTAATTGCATCAACGGTCCCAATTCTAACAAGCATTTCAACGTTTTCAAATTAGTAAAATATTCCTTAAGATTTATTTTTAAACGAAACTATATGCATATAAAACTTTTTAAGAGATAAATCCCTAATTACATCAACATTTCAGCTTTTCCAAATTCCTGCAATATTTTAAACTCAACTGAAACATTGAATCGCTGCAATGGGGTAGCTTAAGTAACTGGCAGGTATGAGACATAGGTTTAAAAGTCCCTAGAGGCATCCATTACAGTCACTGATATCGGAAACTAGGAGATTCTGCAGAAATTGTTACTCTATTGAAATTGTACTAGCGAAATTATTGTAGAGACTATTAAATTAGACTATTAAATTCTACTAGTGAAATTATTGTAGAAATTATTGAAATCTCTCAACTTGTTTTTAGTGTCTCACATCGAATCAGTTTTCCGGGTTTCCTTCAATACGACAAACAAATTATAGGTAGTTAAACCTAAAATTCCTATTTTGGAAAACAATTCCCTTCCTTAACAAATGTTCGGGGCATACATAATATTAAAAAAATAATAATAATTAAAAAGCAAAAGAACTGAAAGTGTTTTTACTGAATATAAAATTTCATTCATTTCCCCAACATATTATTACACTCCTTATTGAAACTGTTAAACTGGCTCTAACTTAAATACTACACGACTGAAGACGCACTGATTCATCGTTAATAGTTATAATAATTTCAGAGAAGTGTATCAAATCATTTATCAATAAACCCTTCCGAATACGGATAATTAGTTAACACAATTTTCGCTCCCTTAAGGGAGTTTCATCGTAATTGGACACTCGTCCTACAAACTGCCGATGAATACCGAAATCTTTTATGAATTAGCATACTTGTATGCAGCATTATAATTGAATTCCCGTTCATTATATAGCAAACCGCCTGGAAAGTGCAGCGCTGTTAACGATTGTCCCGAATGTATCGTTTGGGATTTCCAAGTTTTGGTTCGAATTTCATTCCTAAACGACCCCCAAGTGTGCCCTTCAGAAGTAATTCCGATAAGAGGAACAGTTAAGAACCCATTCTCTGTCGGGGTGCCGTGTACCTTCCAAGACAAAACGGGTACATTGTTACATGGGTACTACAATGCGCAAATGCATCTGCTGAAACTTTTCCGATAGCTAAGTTTCCCTAATATGGGAAACCTCGACCAAACGGTATTGTTGATTGTAATAATCCGAGATGTGTACTCGAGAACTAATCGGAAGTCTTCGGGATATCGGAAACGCCTCTTAAGAGAATATATTTCGTTGTCTTTGTTTGTATTGAGTGTTTAATTGGTTTGTGAGATTCCGATTTAGAATTGTTGCGTTTCATTGTGGATTAACCCCTTAGTGGATTATGCTCGTATCTCAGATTGGAATCTTTTGTAAATACGAGTTAAATCGGGAGAAAATAAATTTTTAATTCTGTTGGAAAATTAGTATATTAGGGTTTCAAAGGAACACGAGTTTACGCGTACGTTCTCGTATGCCTGGCAACATTCATTCTATTTGATTTCATGTTATTTTGCAGACATATAAATTTCAATATCCAAAGGATTGATTGAACTCCATGTTATCGATTGATTATGACCACGCATATTTGTTTCCCGTTATATTTTTTATAGTGGGTAAATGTTAAGGTCCTGATGGCCGAGTGACTAGCGCTCTCGCGTTAGAAGGCATAGGTTTCGAGTTCCAGTCCCGGCAGTGCCATGGCCCAGGGAGGCGCCACAATCAACAATACAACGAACAATTATTGATTGTAATAATCCGCGATGTGTACTAGAGAACTAATCGGAAGTGTTCGGGATTTGGGAAACGCCTCTTGAGAGAATATATTCCGTTGTCTTTGTTTGTTATTGCGTGTTGAATTGGATTGAGAGATTCCGATTTAGAATTGCTGCGTTTAAAATAACATTGCGGATTAACCCCTTAGAGAATATACTAGTATCTCAAATTTGTATCTTTTGAAATGTTATTATCTCCCGACTTAACTCGTAAGTCGGGAAATAATATTTTTTTAATTCTGTTGGAAAATTAGTATATTAGGGTATCTTGTATTATTTTAGGAGTCTGGCAGCCGAGTAACTAACGTTCTGGTGCTCAGTGCCGCAGTTTCCGGGTTCAATTCCTGTTGATGCCATTAATGTATGTAGTGGTTCGTAATCCACTTTAAACTGTAGATCCCGATCTGTTTAACCTGAAGTGTGCACAAGATGACCGTAGAGCAACAAACTAACCCAACACAACCCAACCCACCAGGAGACTAGATAGAAATTGTGATAACAAGTGTTAAATGTTTGACATCGATAATGATGATTCTGGCTAGGAGTTTTCCAAGTTTCCTTCAATGTGCACGCAATTTCGACGTATTTAAACCTAAAATTCTTATTTTGAAAACAATTCCCTTTCTTATCGAATATTGATTGGATATTCGTTGCATATATAATTTTTAAAAAAATAATAATTAAAAAGCAAATAAAAGAAAATGTTTTCACTGAATATAAAATTTCATTTATTTCCTCAACATATTACCACACTCCTTACTGAAACTGTTAAACTGGCACGAAGCGTAAATACTACACGAAGACCGAAGACGCACTGATTCATAGTTAATAGTTATAATAATTTAGAGCAGTGTATTAAATCATTTATCAATAAACCATTCCGAATACGGATAATTAGTTAACACAATTTTCGCTCCTTTAAGGGAGTTTCATCGCAATTGAACCCTCACCCTACAAACTGCCGATGAATACCGAAATCTTTTATGAATTAGCATACTTGTATGCAGCATTATAATTGAATTCCCGTTCATTATATAGCAAACCGCCTGGAAAGTGCAGTGCTGTTAACGATTGTCCCGAATGTATCGTTTGGGATTTCCAAGTTTTGGTTCGAATTTCATTCCTAAACGTCCCCCAAGTGTGCCCTTCAGAAGTAATTCCGATAAGAGGGAACAGTTAAGAACCCATTCTGTGGCGGGGTGTACCGTGTACCTTCCAAGACAAAACGGGGTACATTGTTACGCGGATACTACAATGCGCAAATGCATCTGCTGAAACTTTTCCGATAGTCCCCTCCTAATCTGGGAAATTCCCGACGAAACGAGGTATTGTTGATTGTAATAATCCTCAATGTGTACTCGAGAACTAATCGGAAGTGTTCGGGATTTGGGAAACGCCTCTTAAGAGAATGTATTCCGTTGTCTTTGTTTGTTATTGTGTGTTGAATTGGTTTGCGAGATTGCGATTTAGAATTGTTGCGTTTAAAATAACATTGTGGATTAACCCCTTAGTGGATTAACTCGAGTATACGCGTATCTCAAATTTGTATCTTTTAGAAATACAAATTTGATTATCACCCGAGTTTCCGTTGTATTTTCTCATAATAAATAAAAGTGAGGGGCTTAATGGCCGAGTGACTAGCTCTCTCGCGCTTGGTGCCACAGGTTTCGAGTTCGAGTTCCGGCGGTGCCATGGCCAAACGAGGTATTGTTGATTGTAATAATCCGAAATGTGTACTCGAGAACTAATCGGAAGTGTTCGGAATTCCGGAAAAGGCCTCTTAAGAGAATATATGCCGTTGTCTTTGTTTGCATTGCGTGTTGAATTAGTTTGTGAGATTCCGATTTAGAATGGCTGTGTTTAAAATAACATTATGGATAACAACCCTTAACGGATTAACTCGAGAAGACTCGTATCTCAAATTTGTATCTGTGGGAAATACGAGTTAAGTAAGGATATAATAATTTCTTAATTCTCTAAAATTAATATATTAGGGTATTGTATCATACTAAGGCAAACACGAGTTCACAAGCTTTATCGTACCTCTGGCAACATTTATTCTATTTAATTTCACGTTCCCTCGTGTGCACAAAATCGAACGACAAACCAAACATAGATAGCCGGATTGTTGATGCCAAATTCTTATATATATTCTGCTTAAATTGTCATAATCTCCTCGCTTCTCACAGAAGTGCCTGCAACGATCAACCATTAACACGTGCCATGTGCCAGTCTTTTTTGTTAATTGCATTTTATTTTTATACATTCTTAATATTTCCGAAAAATTGACAAAAAATTTTATCATTTAAACCGTCGCCCATTAAATTATTACATTAATCGATAAAATCATATTTAATTTATTCAATTTCTTTTCAGAGTTATTGCGCCATTAATTTCTGTCAATTAAGCAATTAATCAATTAAGCGCGGTAATCAGTTTCTCTACTGCATCATTAATTTTTCTTTCAAGTTTAAAGATAAAAAAAAAAGTATATTGTCACTTTACATCGAAACTCCTTTAAAATTCGGTACCCTAAAGATTTTATTGAAGCAGAAATATTAGTGGTGAATATTATTGGCAGAAATATTTGTGGTTAACAGAAATATTACTGTTTTTCTAAAGTCATTTCCCATTTAAAATCCTTTTTGACACAAAACTCTGTTAGCTAATTAAAAAAATTTTTCTTAAAAATACAATTATTAAATCCTTTTTTTATTTAAAATTTACCTAAATATTTTAATTATTTTTTCGTTGAACACTATATAAAAAGATTTTTTTTTTCTACAGTTGAAAATCTCATCTAGGTTTTTTCCAAAAATTTTAATATTTTTCAAAAAATTTATACAAGATTAAAGTTATAATAGCTTAATTAAGAATTAATATTATTTTATAACTTTTAAAATAATAAATAATAATAACAATGAACCATCATATTATACATGATTATTTACATAAGAGTAGAAAATTTTAGTTTCATAATTTTGTTTTAATGGTATAGACTTATAATTTAATCCTGCATTAATCGTATTATCAAAAAACATTTTTGAAATAATCCTTTTAACTTTTCAAATTTCGTTCACTTAAGTATTTTTCTACTTTGACACATATGCATATTTAATGTTTCAGAAGTCTGAAATCTGTTTATCTATAACTTAATATCGTTCTCTATATAACCATTATGAGTTATAGATAAATAAATTTCAATAAATAATAAAAGTTCTGTAATTTAATTTCATTATAAATTTAATACATAAATAGTTTAGTCTGTCTAGACACAGCTTATGACTGTTAAATTTATGTATTTTTTCTAATGATTTTTCCAGTGGACATTGCAAATTTTTCTATGGTATTTTTATATAACTACATAATATAGAATAAATTATTCATTAACTTTTTCTTGATTACGTAAATTATTTATCTGAAATCTTCTTCTATTTTAATTTACATTTTATTTGAGTAATGTATATATATATTTATATGATATATATTTATTATTATTATATATTTATATAATATATATATATTTATTATTATTATATCAGTAATGTATATTTTTTAAAACAGAAAACGCGTAGCAAAGAGTAATTCAACCTTTTTTAATTATAAAAAATGCTTTAATCTTGTCCTTAAAAAAGATCCCGCTATTAATTGAACTTTATCTTGGTCAGTCAATGCTGCATAAAAAAGCATAAATAAGTATGTTTTCATGAGGATTTCTTAACAACATCTGAAAGAAATTAAAAACAAAAGAATTGCAATAAACAAAAAAAAAATGTTTGCAATACAAAGTTTACTGAAGCATATGTTATTACTAATTTAAACAGCTTTGTTTATTTTATAATAATGAATCCCGAATTATTTTTCTTTTATGCCAAGAAAGCCACGATTTTAGTTCTCTATAATGTTTAACATATTAAACTTGGCAGAAAAGACAATAGAAAACGTAACAATAAATTATTTTGTTTTATTTCGTCAAACAAGAGGATGCAATGGAAATCTGTAATGCAGATAAATCTGAAACAGGTAGATTTACAAGGCAAAAGAGTTCTTTTCCAAGGGAAAAAAAACACTGTTTCTTTATTTTTTAATCATCCTTTTTTCTTTTTTTCCAACTTTTTCATCAAAAAAATAGAAAAAGTAGAAAGAACAGTTGTTTTTCATAAAATATAACAAATATATATTTAGAAAGCGTTCATCGTTACATTTTATTAAATGATATTTATACTCTATTTTGTTATTTTTAAAAGTAAAATCAAACTTATAATAATATATAATGACATTTTTTTTTTAAAAATCACGAAACGAAAATTATTTTTCAAATATATCAAGATTTTAAAAACTTAAATATAATAATAATATATATCATACTAATTAATGTAATTTAATTTTTAATTTGTAATAAAAAAACTGAAATAATATGTATTAAGAAATAATTTGTCATTAACACAATTTTCGTTCTAAATTCCAAAATGTAATCATGCTTCCTCCTACGCAATGGCAAGAGATGTCATTCAGGAGAAATGGTTAATTGCCTACAGACTCTCATCCGGAGAAGAAGTATATTTCGCGCATCCTGCGCGTAGCCGAGTATCAGATTTTCGGTTTAGAGGTGGAATCCTTCCACGACTCTATAATTATATGTCTTTAAATAAGTTAAATATTGTTTGTCTCTAATTGTATGTGTGTCAATAAAGCTGTGAGTTCTCCAACCTGTGCCTCAAGTATCTCAATCCAACTAAACCCAGTTATAATCTGGTTGCCCAACCTGCGCACTACAAAAATAGTTATTCTTTAAGGCATATCCTATAGAAAACAAATTTAGTTTTCTTGTTTTAATAAACGTCATTTTCTCTATAAAGGCACCAACAAATATAGAATTAATTCATCGCAAATTATAAAGCTTTTTTATTATATTTTAATTATATTAAAGACATCTCTTTAAAAAATAAATAATAATTTTAAGGAATCTGAATAACATAATTAATTATACAATTAAATAATTGCTTTATAATTTTTCAAGAAAATTATATTTATTATTATTTATTCTAATGAGCTTCAAAATAATAATTTAAAACAAATAATAATAATAATTTAAGAAATCTGAAAAAAATAACTAATTTTATAATTAAATAATTGCTTTATAATTCTTCAAGAAAATTATATTTAATTATTATTAATTCTAATGTTCTTTATCTCTTCAATATTTTTTGTTAACCTTATAAATTAATAATTAAAATTTAAAAACTGCGCAAACGTTAATAATTTACACTACAGCAATTCGTCTTCTTAATTGGTTTAAACTACTTAACATATAATCATTGATTGCATTTTAGATCGTGAAAAGGAAGTTTATGAAATTCATTTAAAGTAGAAAAAATTTTGTTTTTAGAAAAATAGTTGGGGTAAACAGATTATTAAAAAAAAAATATGCTAATTAGATAACTATATTTGGAAAGAAGGATGCTTATAAATTGAGTTTTCTATCTAAAGAATATATAAAATAATAATAAGCAAAATTTATTCAACAGAAAATTTAAAAAAACTATGCATTCATTTATATATTCATTACTTATTAATGAGTAAACTACGGATTGGCTGTGCTATAATCAGTGCATATTTCGCTTTTGTTGCTATAAATTCAATTTCTTTTTATATAATTAAAAAAATGCAGTTATGCTTAAATTAGTTTATGATAGTTAAAAAATATTTTAATAATTTTCAGTGCTAGTTGTTAACCTTCGAATATTTATTAGCTTGATGGTAACATACCCTGTTCTATACTGGCTTTTTATCAAGATAACGAAGTCATAGATTTACTTGCAGCATACGTTGAAGTCACTGCTTTCGGAAAGGAGAATATTTTGTGGAAACACATTTACAATCTCGCATCACCTGCCATACTATACGGTGGCAATTTACTGAGTTTTCACCCTTATCACATTGAAACTCATTACCTACATTACATTCATGAAATTACATTAGAAAAGGATTAATATCTGTATTCCTATGAAATCTTGTGATTACGTAGGATATCAGGTTCGTGACGTAAAAGAGATTTTTGTTATAAATTCAAAGTCACAAAATTTCTGAACCAATTTCTTTTTTGTTGTTCATAAGGCTAAAAATAAACGCATGACTACTTTAATTGCATGAATTTCAATGACTTTAATTCATGACTACATTGAAATTCAGTTTTGTGGGGGGGGTCGCATTTATAGACAAATTTTTTATACTGTAAAAAAAAACATACTTTCTAAGTGAGACGAAAATCAGCAGATGTGACTAATATAAAAAGAAAAAAAGAAACGATTTAAATTTCATATGTAGTTAGCATTTTATTCAGGAATTATATTTATGTATAGTTTAATAATTAATAAAGCATTGGTTCACATCTAACATGTATCAAACATGACATTGATTCCTAGAACTGATGAACGTTCGTCTGCCACAGTTTAATCAACCGTAGAATGAAGACATTGCTCCAATAATAATGTCCAGATAATCTTCAGCTCATTCATCCTGCAAGTTAATCAAATATTTATTAGCTTGATGGTAACATACCCTGTTTTATACTGGCTTTTTATCAAGATAACGAAGTCATAGATTTACTTGCAGCGTACGTTGAAGTCACTGCTTTCGGAAAGGAGAATATTTTGTGGGGAATACCATTTAAATGGTGACATACGGAAGGGTAATCAAAAACATTTTGGAACTACGTTGCAACTCTTTATTACTACACTATAATTAATTAATTTTTTTACTATCACTATATTTTTTACTATTACCATTCATAACAGGTAGTGTGACTGCAGTCGAATGTTTTGAAAAAAGCACAGATGATAAAAAGTTTCTTGAGACAATCCTTACTGATGGCGAGATCTGGCGACCCGGAGACAAAGATGAGGGAACATTCTCTCCTCGACCACAAAAAAATGACATCATTTCAAATCCAAAAAAAGTGTTATTCGTGGCATTTTTCGACCACGAACCAGCCACCAGTTGGACAAGCTGTTGTCGACCCTTTGTACGTACAAGTTTTGAAAAGATTGAGGGAGGCAATCCGAAGAGAACGTCCAAGGAGTTTCAAACAAACGTCCAAGAAGAAACGTCTAAATGGCAAGAAATATGATGCTCCCTCCCCCACATCGATTGCCACGCAAACATGGATCGCAGAAAAGAACATTCCATTCCTCCACCCTCTTCGTATTCACCGGATTTAGTACCCTTGGATTTCTAGCTCTTTCCCAAGATCAAAATGGGCCTCAAATGTAACCGTAGAAGACATCAAAACCAACGTGACAGCTGAACTTCGAAAGATACCACGACAGGACATTCGTCGCTGTTTCCAACAATGGCTGAAGTGGTGGACCAAGTGTGTATGTTTTACTACTTTGCCTACTTTGAAGACGATTAAGTAAATGTATACCCATATTGTGGTAATAAGGAATTATAACATTCTGGAAAGTTTTTAACTGCCAGTCGTATGTTCAAACTGTGCAGAAACTCGAATGCGATGAGTAGGTATTTGTCAAAATATGTAGGTGGAATCAAATTCAAGTGGAAGTTCCAGCTATTCATTCAATAGACGCCAAAATTTAATTATTTGTAGCATTTAAAGGTATCTTCATACAAAATTTCGTTACAACCACTTTCGTTTAAGTTTTAATATAGCGTACAAAGAAGAATTGGTTATAAGTCTATTTTATCAAATTCTGAATACATATTTCTTTTTGCTTTAAATATGTATTACGCTCAATCAGCATCGGCACTGTGCTCATAATTTTGAAATAGATTTTTAAAAATTTTAAAAATCAATAAAATGCTATCTAATTCAAATTTTTTACATATACTGTTATTGGATGACAATGCAATAATATCCGTGTAATATTTTTTTGGATATAATTAAGCAATATATTTTATTACAATATTTTTTTTTATTTTACGTTATCCTGGTATTCAAAATAATTTATATTATTAGATTTAATTATTTAGGCGTTTATTATCACTAGGCGGGTCGCTGGGTGCCATAGGTTTCGGATTTGAGTCCCCTGTGTGCCATGGTGTTTGTAGTGGTTAGGAATCCACCTTAAACCGTAGATCCCGATCTAATATGATTGTTGGGCATCGGGCTGACAACCCTACCCCGTAAAAAGAACGCATCTCATGTTTCGAAATCTGTCATTATGCAGACGGCCATGGCCCACCATAGGAATGATGCGTCAATGAAGAAGAAGGCTTTTGTTATATACGATATAAAATTGTAAATAAAGTTATTTAACTTATTTCCTTATTTATACTATTTAATAAATTATTTTTCTTTTTTAATTTATTAATTATTTCATGCATTTTAAATAAAAGCATATAATTAAAAAGTTTTTTTTTTACTTAATTCTATTTATTTTTCGCGGTGATTATCATATAAAAATCATCTCTATATCGATCTATTAAAATCAAATGTTAATTTTTTTAATAATTGAAGAAATGTATCTATTGTTCTCTTGGAAATCAATTTATGAACCCAGTTTCTCATACCATCTTATCTACAAAAGAATCACCTTGGAAATACGAGATCTCCCCGAACACTCTTTGTGAAAAACAACTCCAGGAAGGCTCGAAAAACACTCTCCGTGTGTAGAATGAGGAAGGATTCATC
Source organism: Caerostris darwini (assembly GCA_021605075.1). NCBI lineage: Eukaryota > Metazoa > Arthropoda > Arachnida > Araneae > Araneidae > Caerostris > Caerostris darwini. Next base: position 159,975 of record BPLQ01012118.1, on the reverse strand, counting down.
TCTTATTCAGGACATGAAATATTCATAACATTAGGTCAAGACATTCCGTCGCCGTTGTTTCGGCACTACCCAGTGCACATAACGAGAGAAGTTTTGATACTCGCGAGTGCAAGACGCCGTCAATAATAAAAAAAAGGGTCCTATACGTGATGGAGCGACATGCAGATGTGTTTCCTGAGTTGCCTTATGCTTTTGAAAATTGAAAATATTCCTTTGTGCTTTGTATAAAGATATTTCGAAAAAATGTCATATTCGAAACATGTTTTTTTTTTCTAGTACTGCTATGTATATACATAACAACTAACTCCGTTATATATGTAGAGATGGGTCGTTGGAAGTGCAAGGATCCAAAGTTGCCATGTGACGCAATATGTGCCCCGGTGTTAACGCGTGAAACTAGCTTGCAGGGGTGACAGCCGTTGCAGTTACGGTTTTCAGACGCGAATATACTCGATGCTGATTGTAGCAGAGTGTGTAAAATGCCTCGCATAGTTACTCAGGCTGTTTGGTAGCAGCATTTCAGATTACTTCCCAAAACACATTCTAATATGGTGCAATTACCCACAAAGTGTCTCCTTGGAATATAATGGTTTCACCCGCCGTCTTTAGGCATATAAGGTCAAAAAGGAACTTATAGATATTAAACAAACAACCAAAAAGGCTTTTATATCGATATCGGCAATAATATCATATGTATGAAGGGTGAAAAGTACTTCCTTTGTCCTCAAGGATAAATGTGGGAAATCCCAGATGTCATTTCTGGGCGAGTATGTTCGTAGCATATTAAGGTGTAACTATACATGTGGAGTGAAGTAACCTCATAGTGCCCTTGGGGTGATACTGAATCTAATCCATGTCTACCCTTCTTCTTCACTTACACTACAATCTGTTACAGGCCTAAGCCGTCTCAACAAGCTTCCTCCAATAAATCCGATCAGACGTCATAATCCGCCAACGATTGATTTTTAATGTCTTGAGATCTGCCACCACGTGGCATATCTATCTTGTGCGGGGTCTACTACCTTTTCCTGGTACTCTTTAAATTTACAAAAATCCCACTTTCAACAGGGCTCATATTATTACATCTAAAAATATGCCATCTGATGCGAAATGATTTGATGGCTTTGGCAATATTATGTTGCTTACATTTTCTAAAGATTTCATGATTAAACAAAATTCTTCATCTATCAATCTCCCTAACTGGACAAAAATTTTAATGTATTTTTCTCTCAAAAATTAAAAGTCTGTCGTAATCTACTTTTGACGATGGCCACATTCACTGCGATATAATAGGTCTGATGAGAGTAATATAAAGATTAATTTTTGTCTTGAGATTTAATAGTTTGGACTTCAATAAATTCTTTAAGTAATGTTGACATCTATCAGCCTTAGATAGTCTATTGTCAATTTCAAGTTTAACACTATTAAGAATGAAGGTGGGAAACCCCAGATGCCATCACTAGGAGAGGTGTGTTCATACCATAAGGTGTTACTATATAGGTACAGTAAAGTAACCTCATGGTATCTTCTGGGTGATACTCAATCTATTCCATATCTTCCTTTCTAGCAGACATAAAAAATTAGCAGACGGGAAACCATTTCTGCCATATTCATTGAAGGAAGTTCAAAACTGCAGATGCTATATCTGGGGGGGAAGGGGGTTCTTCCAAAATTGTGGTAGCACTATAGGTATAGGTTCATGCAGCTTAACAACTAAACATGGTATCCTCACCTATTTTTTGAGTCAATGGGAATCCAAAAGATTTTAATGGTTGGCAGCACCATAATGCTGTCCTGCATTATGACTATTCTGCCATAAAGTTTGGCATAACTATAATTTGCAATAATTTAGTCCTGCTAACTATCGTTGTCCTGCCATTACGATAGTTTGTCAAGATTCAAAAGACAAATGCCAGTCATCTCCCACACATAACTATTTATATTATAAGATCTAAAACCTTATTTTTAAAATCAGCAGTGGCGTTAATATATTTATACTTTAGCCCTATATTATTAACTGGTATTTGAGCTTATTGTTCCGAATTTCTGAAACAAACTACATAATCATTTTAAGATAATAAATTGTTATTTTTAAAAAAACCAAGCTATTTCATCCTAATAAATTTCTATTACTTATTTCTGAAGATTAAATAAATCAAACATACATCTCTAATTGTTTCCTTGGACCGATACGTGGCCAAATGGTAAAGTGCAAAGTTTGCGTGCAAAATCAAATTTGAATCCACTGGTGGCGACATTGCAATACTTATTTTCAGAAACAAACTTTATAGTTATTGCATCAACGCATTTGAGACATCTAGAATCGATAGCCAAGGTGTCTTTTTTCCGTACAACAAGAAAATACGGGACAATTAACCTTCGCTGTTCGTGGCATGCATAATGGAACACGAGGTTCACCGTAAAAAATTGTTCTATTGCTACATGCTTTTTTTTTGTTGTTGTTGCTGTTTGTTTTCATGTTACATCTTTGTGTCTATGTTAAATATTTTCTTCTTAGATGTCTACATATTTTTTGCTTCCGACTGGTGGCTCCGTGATAACGTGTGCCGCTGGTGAGCATTAGGGCAGAGGTTTAATCCACTGACTGCTTTGTTGTAGACACTGTCTCAAAAAATGACGAGACTCAATGGCATTTGGGATGTTCAGGATCTTGCCTCTTTAGTAGGACTATCCGGTGGGAATTTTTCGGGTTTTCTCCCATACGATAGGAAAATGCGAGTAGCTCCCCGAAAAAAGTCCTCCCAGAAGGCATGGCCCTCCTTCTTCAGCGACTCGGAGCCAAGTCAGACTTCTACCTACGTTTGCTCCATCCCAACAGAAGCTGTCCCCTTTCCCCCGATCCATGAGTAGACTACTCATGGGTATCCGTCCCACGCTGCCGGACACTGCGGATTAATCACGACAAATAAGAACGCAACATATTTTTTCCGGGCTATTTTAAAAACTATTTGCTTTTCAACGAATCGTTTTTTTCTCATTTTACAAAAGCCACAATCTAATTTCAAGAATACATTAACCTTCTCATCTTCTTATAAAGGATGAAATTGTCGAAAAAAAATGCAGCACCACTTTTATCTCTTTGCATGACGACGAAATTATACTCTGCCTTGCATAATTTGCGCCCTTATATAATCTTCGTCTTAAACCGCTACTTTTAAATATTAAAACCTCCGTATATATATTTTCAACTGGATCGTTGACTTTATTATGAGCACAACTCAGAGTTAAATAAATGAACTCGTTAAATAACCAAGTATGGTTGAAAACGAAGACGTTAAAATTCATCTTCATATTAAACAAATATAACATCTCGCATCTTAGATGGTGCTATCTAGACATTTACTTCGCAAATTTAACTTTCCAAACAATGGGAGACTCAAAATAATATGCATATTTAAGCACGTTGTAGTTAGCTCTTTGCTTTTGTGAATAAAGATAAATTTGGAGTTGAAAATTATGCTTCCACATTTCATGTAATCAAAGAGAGGAATTCCAACAAGTGGAGATAGAGCAACTCGTGAACTTAAATTAAATATTTAAGTTCAGATCTCAGCTTTGTAAAAATGTTGCAAATGCACTTGCTTTGTATTTATTTAATTATAAAGCTTATTTAACAATATTAGGATTTTGCGAATTCATTAAAAAGAATTATGTGGGAGATAATTTAATTACACCTTTTATATCAATGTCTGAAAACTACATTAATAAGCATATCAAATTTAACAACTAATTTTTCTTTTATAAACACGTATACATTGAAAATACAGGATTTCTTATACATTGAATATGAGAAAATACCTAATTTTCTTGAAAATGTTTCGAAGATAAGAAATGTTTTTTTTTTTTTCAAAACAATATATAATAACAACTTTGTTAAATTTTTTGGTAAGTAAAAAATAACACGGTATAATTAAACAGAAAATCGCAATTATACCCTCAAGCGATATAATTAAACAGAGAATCACAATTATGCTTTCTACAAAGCTTAATTTAAAAATAATATTATTCAATTGCAAATAAATGCAAGTATATAATCTTGTTAAATATAGATATTCTTCCCCTTTATTGGCGCAACAGCTTCATGGTGGTCTAAGACCGTCTGCATTTCGGCAGATTCCGAAACACGATATGTTGTTTTCTTCTTTACGGGATTAGGTTGTCAGCCCTGTCATTCTACAGTCATATTAGACCAGGACCTACTGTTTAAAGTGGGTTCCAAACCGCTACGAACATCCTCGCCGGGAATTGAACCCGAAACTAATAGCACCGAGTTCCAGTCATTCAGCCATCAGGACCCTCCCACATAATACTGTGTCCCTTAATATTATCATCATTAAAAATTATATTTTTTTTCATTCGTATAGATAAATAATGGGATTCAAAATTAAATTTTACTCCATGCACTAACTGAATGCTTTCTTCTAGGTTTAATCTACAAACTGTGCTTTTTGACAACTGATAGTTTTGTAGTAATATTGGCCGAATGTGATTTCTTAGTTTCCCTACCAAGTAACAGTGAACCAGTTGTCATTAATAATTTCACCAGAAAATATTTTTTCTGTAAGCAAATTAACATATGAAAGTCGAGTGAAAAATCAGATTTCCGGAGATCAAGTACTGTCTTCCGCCTTGTAAGGAAACCTCAAATTGTATAAATCGATATTTACCAACTTCATTACGTATTGTATCCGGTTTGTCGCTCTAGGGTCATCTTGTGCACACGAGGGCTAAACAGACCGGGACCTACAGTTTGAAGTGGATTCTGAAATACTACAAACATCCATGAGACCGCCGAGGCTCGAACCCGAAATTTGTGGTACCGAGCGCCAGAGCGCTAGCCCCTCGGCCATCAGGCCTCTCACTGAGTATTAGAAAATACAAAAGGGCGTGGGCTTAATTTCCAATGTTGGCTTGCGCCATAGCCACTGTTTTAGGAAACATAAACTTGTGGAAGTTTTGACTGAATCTCTCATTGTTAATAAGAGTTTTGTTTATCCATTTCAACATGCAAATCCAATACATTTATCCTTTAAATCCTCTTGTAACACATTCCTTCCTTCCATATTGTCCTACGGAACGACTTTGATGCACGTAAGTGGTGTCTAACACCATAACAATGCCAACAGCTTGGCGGGTTTACGGATAATGTGCTGCAAACCCAATTTGGGAACAAAATATAAACTACTACTAAACAGACCACATAATCGCCAAATTCCCTTATCCCGCCAATCAGGTCGTTTTTCACGCCCTGATAAAACGGTGGATAACGACAGAGAAGAATTGTTGCTGTCCTCGGTGGCATTTGTCTTTGGAAATGCTACCCACTTATAGAGGGAGGGTGATAGGGGGTCGTATTATAGGACAGGGGGTGATGCGTGGTTTATGTGCATAGGCAGCCGTGCGTCTCACTGGTCAGATCATGCAGCGGTCTTTTTTCTTCTCATCACGCACGTGTGAACTGCATTATGACACAGTTGTTCAATATCTGCAGGCAATCTGTTCCTCGCCCTCTCCCCCGACCTCAGCCATACATCACGGATGACAGCTTACAATTTGGAACAAGAGTTCGGGAAAATTACAGCAGGGAGTTTTTGTCTTCGTCTTTATCGTCTGGTGGGTCAAGTTAGGTGAACTTTCAGTTTTTAAACTGTTAACTTATCGGATTAGAGTAGAAGAAGAATTTTGAAACCTAGTTAAATGTTCGGATAAAATTATTTAGATAATTTTACTTAAAACAAGTGTTTTTAAGATGAATTTATATATTTTTTAATCAGAATTAAAAAAACTTGTGAACTATGTGTATATAATTATGTTCATGTGAACTTTCAGTTTTGAAACTGTTAACTTATTTGGTTAGAGTAGAAAAAGAATTTTGAAACTTAGTTAATTGCTCAGAACAAAACTTTTTAGATATTTTTTTAAATAAATGTTTTACGATGAATTTATATACATGTTTTAAACCAGTATTATCATTACTATTACATAAACCACTTTCAGACAAAAGTTTGCTTTTTGTTATTTCAAAATTATTTGCCTATTGAAGAAAGAAGGAAAGGGTTTAATAATTTGAATTACTTGATTGAATATTATTAATGGGATATTAGTAAATTGATCATTTCTAATGTCTAATAAAATACATCTTTAACGTCTAGTTAAATATGATATAGCTTTAATGATTAGTTTAATCTGAAGCAATCTGAGACGTCTGGTTGTCAGAGCATTGAACTCTGAACTAAAAGAGTGTGGTTCGAAACTAAACCCCATACTGATTTTCGACAGAAATTAAATTAATTAATTATACTGATAATAATATTTTAATCTATAGGCCGAAATATTCTATAGATGACTGGAGCAGGTTTAAATACGCCAGAGGCCATCCAATAGGCTAAATATGTTGCCTTAGTGCCATGCGAACTTGTGTCTCCGTTATAAAGTCGTAAATAAGTTTAACGGATTGACAAGCCATGCAAACGCTACAATTCATCCACATTGGAATATTCGTATAATGAAATATATAAATAATTGTATATTAATAATCTATTGCTCATTTTCCTAATACTGGTATATATGAAGGTAAGTACATAAGCGAACATTAAATATCTTTTATTGGTTCAACACTCATATTTTCCCTTCTTTGAACAAAATATTTTAAGATCAGTTATCTAAATACAACAAGAGAAAAATCTAACACATATTAAATGTATACAAAATTTAATTTTCTCTTGCGCTCTGTACTACAAGGTTCGAGTCCCAGCGGTGACATGGGTATTTGTGGTGGTTCAGAATCCACTTTAAACCAGAGGTTCCTGTCTAATGACTGTTGGGCGTAGGGCTGAACACCCTACCCTGTAAAAAGAAAGCGTCTCCTGTCCCGAAATCTGCCAGTAGGCAGACGGCCTTGGCTCACGATGAGGCTGTTAAGCCAATGACGAAGAAGAAGACGAAATTTAATCTTAGTGTATAGATGAACGTGATTAAATTAAATATTGTTTTTGTTATTTGGCCATTGCACAAAAAGGTTTGATGTCGATACTAGAATCATCACCAATTAATTGTATCTTCTTCTGCTAAAAATTTGTGAATACTTTATCAACGTATTGTATAATGCAGCATTTTCATATTCATGATGCTTACAGTAATTGAATTATAAGGATATTTAATCAATCAAGATAGTTCCAATATTAATCGTAACAATTGTTAATTATAAGCAGGGTGTTTCGAAATTTTGGTGCAAGGGAAAAACGCAATAAAAAAACAACTATGAATCGATGAGATAGGCAAGATGCAGATTAATATTCAACATGATACGGGATTTTGTGTGACATGAAAAAAAAATGTAGTTAAAAATCTTGTCAATGAAGGGCATTGCTGTAAATAATACAGTGTAGATGATATATACAATATGCTCATACAATGCAAAATTTGTATATAAAAATATCATTAAATATTAAATAATTTTTAATAGCCAAAAATAGTGGCGCATGATGTTATTATAATTGAAAGCATACATGGTATCTATTCATATCCTCAATTTTCATCAGGCGTTACGTAAAATGAAAAAAACTATGTCTGCAACTACAACTACGAAAGTCATGTTCAACATGTTCAGCAACTGCTGCTAGAAAGGGGAGGAAACTGCGAAGAATTTGCACGATAGAACTTTTCGAAAAGGGAAAATGGTGACACTTGATTACTCAATATTTTATGGACTGATCAACCCATTGTTCACAAATAGATTCTCAAAATTGCTGAATTTGAACGTATCAACTTTTATTAGTATGCTGAAGATCTTTACTACCAGAAAATATCACTACGTATTGTAGTTTTACCACATCGTTCAAGATGGATTCTTTGATCTTCGAGGAATAATGTGTAACCCGCCTAAAACCACCATGCAGATCTACATTATTATAATTTATTACATACTAATGTCCTTCCTAACATACAGGAATTCAAAGAACAAGACACGATCATTTCATACTCGAGGGATCTCTACCGCACATGGACGTCAAGTGATAGAGTTACTATACAATGGTTGTTTGACAACCGATCGCATTTAGAGTAGATATAACAGACATGAATGGCCTCCAAGATCACCCTTTCTTACTCCCAATTCCTCGTTGGGTAGCTACCTTAAATCCTAGGTCTGTAGTGGAAATCTCTAGTTCTTACCAGCACTGAAAGATACCATAAGTCAAGAGGTAGCAGTTATTTCCGTTGATATGCTGTTACATGCTGCACCGCTCATTATACAGCTATTGCATTCAGTATTGAAATATGGTGCTGGTGTATTCAGTATTCCAGTATGGTATACTGAGCATTTTCAGCTGTAAATATTAATGATATAAATGTCTCATTCGATAATCATCTTCTAATGCCAAGGTTTTGATAATCTTTTTTGTGTTAAAAGAAATTCCCATACTAGAGTGAATATTAATTTGTAAAATGTCTCTCCAACTAACATATATTATTAAACTCATTTTAATTTTGCACTAAACTTTCGAATAGCCTTGTATATGCGAAAATAACAAACACATTTTATTAATTAAAACTATTCATTGAAGTTCTAGGTATTTTTTTATTTTTATATTTTACTGCTAATTATTTTTTATTTTATAATACATAATAAATAATAAATTTTCAGCGATATTAAAATAAGTAGACCAAACACTATTTATTCGTGCATAAATAATTATAAGGAGTATCTTATTTCCATTGCAGAAAATAATTTAACAAACTAAAACTTCACTCTTAAATCTATCCCAAAAGAGCACGGTAATTGAAACTTAATTAACGTCGCGACAATTTTTTTTAGTCTTTTGATTAAATAGACATAGATGCCTTTTTACCTTTAAATTTTTCACCCCAATAATTTTCTCTATTTTTTTTTAAAGAAAAATTTGATTAAGACCTTAAAATAAGTCAGTAGTAAAATAATTTCCCTTGAGAATTTGAAGCAATTATTTTTTGACTGTTTGATTACAGGAATTTTTAATAAAATATTTTCGTCAAATCAAATTCTTTATTAAATATTTTTAATTATATTAAATGTTTTAAATCATCAACTTTTAACATCAATTTATTATTAAAATGCTTTGTAACCGTAAACAATCTGTTTTTACTATAAAATACATTTAAACAGATCATTCTAATATGAATCTATGTAAGTTATAAAATGAAATATGCAAATTGAATTTAAATTTTTAGAAAAGAAAAATTTTTTTTGCTAAAAATTTTTTATAATCTTTTGGTTAAAAATTAAAAGTTTTTAAGTGTAAAATAAATTTAAATAATCAAAAAAGTTTGTTATTTAAAATAAAACCTTTTTAGCAATTTAAAGCATAGGTAGCTAACTAAGTATAAGTGTCTAAGAAAAGAAATATATAAGGTATATGTGTTATGCTATTTGCAAAAATTTCCCAAGTTTAATTTTTGTAATAAAATTTGAGATGCAAAAATTTTAAATCAAGTAAATTTCTCTTACCTATATTAAAAAAAAATTGCATAAAAAGAATACGAATAGCAAAATACAGCAATACTGGTAATATAATATAAGCTATATGTTTTACCTTTCTTTTAAACAATGAAAATCACGCAAACAGAGAATATTTTTAATTTGGTTTTGACAAATAATGGGAAGAATTAATGTTATACATATTGTTCCACGAAGGATCTATTATTATATAATATGAATGAGAAAAAGAGATGGATAAAAAAATCCTCATTAAAAAAAAAATTAGTGTAAATTCGTGTAAAACAAGAAAAAAAATTAAGATACTATTATAGCAACAGTTTAACAATATCAAAACATTTTGCCGAAGGAAAGTTAACCTACTATTTTTTATCGTGCTAACGAAGTTCCACACAATATTCAACCTATTTTTTTAGTATGTTACATTTTTACCATGATACCAAACATTATCCACATTATTCTACCACTTTTTTTTAGCATGCAATCAAAGCTCACCTACATTATTCTGACATTTATTTAAAATTCCGCCAAAACTCATGCATTCATTTAACATTGACATGATTTTATAAACAGTCATTTATTTAACATTACGACAAAACTTCTTCTGCCGTTAATTTAGCATGTCGCCAAGATTTCCGTTCATTATCTACAAATTTGCTTAATATGTCGCTAAAGTTCACCTAGATTATTCTACCACTTTTTGTAACAGTCTACCATTCTACTATTTTTTAACAGTCTACCATTTTTTTAGCATTCTACCACTTTCTTTTAACTTTCTACCTCATGAACAAATTATTTTTACCCTTTTTTAACCTTGTCGCCAAAGCTTCCGCAACTTGTTCTACTACCATTTTTAGCATAATAACAAAGCTCACGCACATTATTCTTTCACTTCCCAAGTATGTTGCCAAAAATAGCAAGCATTATTCTATAACCTTTTAAAAGACGCTACTAGGATTAGTCAAAAACTGAATCCTTAAACCCTTTCCTAAAGCTATCCTCATTAAAATTCTGAAACATCGATTTTCTAACAATGAAGCTGAATTTAATCAATTAAGGACATTAAAAATTCATGATTTACTAAGACAATAGCATTAACTTAGACAATAGTATGAAAACGATAGAAGTTTTTTAACTCTACAATCACTGGAATGCAATCTGATAATGGAAGGCCAGAGAAAACCCAAGAAGTATCATAGAATCTTTTCTTGCTTGAAGTTTCTGAATTGCTGAATTTTTTTGGAATTGCTTGAAGTTACAAGATTTACGGCGATTTGACAAGATAATAAAAGCAGAGAAGTTCTAAATTAGTATAGGTAAAACTGAAAACTGTCCAATTCCATAAGGAAATTTTTCAACTCATTGGGTAACTAGATAAACCATACAAAATGCATCTTTATTTTTATTTACATTACCACATTATATGTACTTATTTCATACAATTTATTAAACTGTTCCAGTTTTGATAAATTTTAATATTTATTGTTTTTTTTTATTTACATTATAAATTATATTTAGCATGAACAAAAATCGTTTAAATTCAAAATTAAATGACAATATAGACATATATTACATTTTTTTCTTTTTACCTCATTTCTGAACACAATACATTATAAATAAAAGTATATTGTATAACGAGAATAAAAATAAGAAAATAAAAACTAATTAAAAAAATCAATTCACCTGTTTCGTCTTTAATTTAATATACTTAGCATATTAATAAAATCGTGTTGTGTCATATAAAATTCATTTTTTGATTTAAAAGTCCCTTTCCTTCAAACTTTTTTTTTTTTTTTTTTTTTTTTTTTTTACCAATTCTTGATATCCTTTCTGTTTAGATGATCAATTACTAAGATGGCATTGACTGGAATTAGATTTTTAATCTTAAAATTAATATCTTTAATGAAGTCCATTTTGATAATTTATCATTTCAAACAAAATTTGCTCGTCTTTTTAATTCATTAAATGGGTAACATGTTTAATGTTAGCGTAACTGGTGTTATAAAATTACGTTTACACTTTCTTTTAAATTTCCTTAGATTGCTTATTTGTAATAGTATTAATTGATTACATTTCAAATTAATGCAATTTTGAATTCTATAAATATTCAGTTATTTAAAAAAACATAATTTTAATTTAGTTAATATTAATATATTATATGAACATAACTATTTTCTCATGAATTCTTATTCTATACATAAAAAAGTAATTGAATTTAAAATATTCGTATTGAAGTTTTCGTCTAACAGTTTTTTAGCAAGACTCTCTTTACACGAAAAATAATTTACATTTCGAAAATCTTTTACGTAGAATTTTACGATAATAATTTTCATCTTTAATGTGTCGAACACTTTTCTTTTACGAAAAATAACAAGTAATGATTTTTCATCATTCTGAAAGTAATTAGTTTGACGTTAAAACTATTATTTTCTTCTTAAGAATAAAAGGTTAATATTTAACTTTTGCATCATCACTCACGTTTTAGACTAGATAATTAAAAGTGCATCTCAATTAGCAGTTTCAAGAATAAACAAAATCTCATCAAATAAATTACCATTACTCGTTAAAGGATCATCATAGTTTGTCACTTATTAACATATTTTATTTTTAAAATGGATGTAATATTTTTGTTACTTTACATAAAAAAAAAAATTTTTAATTTAAAAAAGATTGCATATTATTAAACGACACTTTATTTTCTTGAGTAAATCTTCATTTATTAATATTTATATAATAAAAATAAATAATAAACTATAAATTTTCATATTTTTAAAAAATGAAACGTTACATAGAATTATTTCAAAGTAATTCTACTAATTTAGTAATTATATTTTTAATGCTATTATATTTATTTGCACAAAACTAGACATTAACATTAGAAACTCGAGATTAGACAGATTCATAGATTCATTAACATTAGAAACTTATTTTTACATAATTTAATCTTAACAAACATTGATTAATTCTAAACAAACTTTTAACAATATATTCTTTAAATTTGATTTTTGGAACTTATAATAAATTTAAAGAAATCCGCAAATTAATTCCTTATACACAATTTCAGATTACGTAGTTTTAAAAGAAATTAGAAAGATTTAAATTCAATTATAAATTGTTTTAGTATTTAATTATTTTATTTTAGCTTTATGCTAAATGGCGAAAAATAGTAAATAATTCTACATATTTTAGATGAACATCTTCGTAAGTTATAATAATTGATAATGAATTTGTTTTTCGCAATTGAATCATTTTTGTATTTATAAATATTTGATATTTTTTTAAACACATGAAATATATTTAATATGTTAATATTTGATTACAGAGATTTAAAAAATATATTTGTAGGAAAAAATTTATTAAAAAGTTTAGTGATTTATTGTTGCAATAACGAATCAAAAATTACTAAACAAAATAATTGGATAAAATTAGAAAAATCACTGAAAAGAAAACAGTAAGTTATAAATTTAATTTCTTTATATTGTAATTGTATCATAAAGTTAAAAATGATACGTTAAAAAATTTCTTAGCTAATTATAAATTAATATATATTATTTTTTTATTAACATAAATTTTGCTTTAAAAAAACCATTTTATGGAAAAAAAAAATCTTAACAATTTATTTCTCCTTTTTTCCAAAACTTCATGATGTTTACCATTTCAATTTAAATATTATCAACAGATTATATTTTAATTATTTTTATTACCAAAACATGAAAAAAAATCTATGCCCAATCTTTTTAACAGTAGGCGAAAAGACAATTTGTGGATAAGTGCAAACAGCTTAGAGGAGAAAAGTTGAGCTATTACCTTGAAAGCAGGTGCGGGGATGAAAAAGTTTTCTATCTGCGGGACTTCCCAGCGCATCCTTCCGTCAGGTTGGCCGGATGCTGTCTGAGATCCTCCTATCCGGCAACGACTCTCCTCCGCCAGCAGATGGAGCCACCGGGCACCCTCTGTTGCCGGACCTCAAACTTCGGCAAGTGCTTCTTTGTTTCGATTGGATCTTCAGAATAGAACGAAATAAAGGCATTTTATAGCTCAGCTAGTAGTTTTGTATGTGTATAAAGCATAGTGAACTTTTAAATTGCAATAATATACTTACAACTCACATTGTTCAATATATCCAATGGATTTATAATAAGAGTTTTATCAATTTCTAAATTGCCGATAAGTAAGTGGAAAAATAAATCTAAAAAAAAATTCCTTAGTAATAAAGTAAGATACCGTTTAATGTGGGGGATACGTATCAATATGTTCCGCTCGAAATGAAACAGCATTAAACGAGATGGTTTTCACAAACAATCAGGACAGAAACAGACACAAAATAAAAAATTTTTTTATTTTGTAATGTTTATTGTTAAATGCTCTTTATTACATTAATTACAGGACTATTTATTACTAATATCGATTTTTATTCACAAACCATTCATGAAAATCCAAAAAGGTTCAAATAAAGAAGTTATGTTTGTAATGAAGAAGTTTCTTCCTTATTTGACATTTTTTTCGTTAAGAAGTCATTTAATGTAATTTTCCTTTCCTGTTTCAATCAAGCAAACAGCAGCAAGTATTTGTCGATAGCAATACATCGTATCAGTGAAACTTCTTCTTACACTTTGAAATTCTGACAAAATTTAAATTATTTTGTATACACTTAACCATAATTTAAGTTACAGTGGCTAAACTCTTTTTAGAAATTTTACTGAAAGTTCCTTTTGTTCCTCATAGGCACGTAATTTTGTCTGCATCTTCAAATTCTTTAAGATCGTCGTTGGAAAGACTTTCACCAATTGTAACTTGCAATAACTCTTCGAGATTCTACACATTTATATTATCCAACCCTGTTTCATCAGCTAGCTTGACAATTTCGTCAACATCAACAATGGATTTTCTTGTGCCAACATCCTCGCTTAGCTCCAGCCATTAATTCCCCCATACCGCTTCCTTTGAAACATTTCTCGGTCACCTCATCCTAGGAAAAATTGATTTTGTCTACGACATACATGATATTGTAGTTTTTTTTTAAAAAAATCTACAACGGATTGTTGATCTTCTCCATCGATTTTGTTAATCTGTAGTCTAAAGTCCACCGTAGGCAATAGGCTTATAGTTTGGGATTTCAAGTAATCCCTATATTACCACGTACTTCTGAAACAGCTTTAAACGGGTTCTTATTGCATTTATTTTATACCAGAGCGAAATCAATAAAACTAAATTTTATACCTTACAAATAAAGCCAAACTCCCAGATCCCATGTCTATACTAGGTGTGGATACCAATATGTTAGTAGAACAGAAAGGCTTCCAATTCTTATTAAAAAGACAAAAAGTAAGCAGTTACTCACTCCTTACAAGCAACTTTTGAAAAAAATGTTTTCTTCATAATGATGTGGCAAACTCTGTGTGCCACGTAGCAAGCTTAATAAAGCATATCTAAGGTGACACTACATCTCCTACGTATCTGCCATTTGTTTCGTTGATAATTTTAAATGAAGTTAATAACAAATTTGTATTATTGATACTGAATCTAAAAGAACAATTAGCTTAATCAGATAAATAACCGAGAGCAATGCCATAATTGTTCATATTGTATTGATTAATGAGGCTTTTCTAAAGGGCTGCTAATTTGGCTTTCTTCTGCAGTACTAGTTCATTTCACTAGTATAAAATATTAAAAAAATAAAAGTAAATGTTTTCATTGTAGATTTTTAATGAAATTATTTTTATTATACATTTTTGATGTAAATATTTTTATCATAGATTTTTAACCCACTCTGAGATCTGAGTGCGATATATGCATGTATAGACGCTATATTTGGGGCTTTTTTTAATCTCTAACAGTTGAGGAAATTGCTCACTGGTAGGAATTCCAACAGTACCTCGATACTGACAAGTGATTTTGCAGAGATAGTGATATCAAGAAGAAAATTATTTGAGTGTTAATTTCTTCACTTTTTTGTGCTAAATATCGAAGTATTTACAAATTTTAAAGTTTGTAACTCAAAAAATCGTTAATTTTTCTATATCAGATATTTTGCATTGTATAATTTAAAATATTCTCTCCAGACTGAAACAGAAAAATAAACCCAAGCCCAAATCTGAAATTTCAGGAACAGATAGACGTAAGAAGATTATCAACTTTTTCCAGGAAGAAGTGGAATTTACTTGTAACAGAGAAAGATATCGAAAATTAGAACAATATAAAACAAAAATTATAACAGAAATAAAATCTCCTCGTTTCAGAATTTTAAACTTTTCCCCATTGTTTGCTAGAATGCATATATTATAACTGGGGGTATACTTTAGTCGGGCTTTACATTACTCTTAATTATCCCTAACTTAAACTAGAGATTTTTTTCAGTGCCATGCACAGTTCCCTAATTCAATGTTGCTAATCGCTCTTTTTTTTTTTTTTTTGAATTCAGTTTTGAATTTATTTCATTATCTTTGCAGTAAGGCTTATATAACATTCAACCATAGCCTCGACACTAAATGATCTGGTAGAGAAGGTAGATAGTAAACTGAGGTAATGTTTCAGTGTGCATTTCTTTACAAATTTTGTTCTGAATACAAAGCTTTATAATTTTTTTCAAATAAATTTATTATTTAAAAATACGCAAAAAATACAAAAAAATTGTTAATATTGTTCTCTGTATTTTTTTATGTTATCTGTTTCTAAATGTTGTAAAATTCGGAACCATCAATATCTTTAAAGCTTGTTCTTTCTCTGAACATCAGATTTCGCAACTTTAAAACTGTGACGGATTGTCATTGGACTAACGTTAATTAAGACGAAGTACGTTAACTACAATAATTAAATATCAGTTTTATTAAATATATGACTATGATCGTATTATAACATGACATGGATATGTTAAAGTCATCATTGATACGAAAAAAGATAATCCATTGACCAGTTAGTTGTAGTTATTAAAAATAATGAATGCTGCTCAATGGTAAACTGATGTAGCATTCAATGACCGTCATTTAAAATGTTCCTCTGATTCTTATAACCGTTGAGAAATTTCTTATTTAAGATAATTTCTAATTTATAGATATTTTATAATTCTTCCTCAGCATACGAATCTTTAAGTCACTTTAAATGGTAACTTAATTTTAAATTCATAAATATAATATTTCATATTTTTTAAATAAAATAAATATTTTTATTAGTATCCTTCTTTAATAAAAGCTCTTCAAATTGCATTGTACAAGATTTTAAGATTATCTTTTATCTTAACTGATTTATTCAAATAAATAGTGGCATCACACTTTTAATAAAATTAGCAGATGCCATTTTTCGAATTTATCAGTTGCGTATGATGGTAAACTATTTTAGAAATTTATTTCGTAATAATTGAAATGGTTTAAATTTTGTTAGAAAGGAATTATCATTTAGAAAAAATTATTGCATTTATTCATTACTTTCAATTAACCGTATGTAAAATGAAATTAATTATTGCCAGAAAAAGGGCAAGACAAAGATTATTTTCAGAACAAAAGACGGTGTAAGGATTTTTCGTTTTTATTAAGTGATGCACATAAAAAAGAACCCATAATATTTCTTGATTTACAATTAATATGTTTATGACATGCGGTATGTATTTCAAATAACTACTTTAAAATAACCATACATATCTTTATCCATTCGTCATTTTGTTTACATCAATAAAACCTTTGGGATTTCCTTTAAACCCCACTTTAATATTATTGGTTAAACGCTTTAATTTACATTTTTCAGGTTTTGTAATTATTTTCAAACTCGAATATTTATTTCCTTTGAATAAAAATTAAAACTTCCAATGCTTGATTAAATATCAAAGGAATGATAATTGCCTCTTTAAATATATTATGTTCTTTTTATGGCTGAATTATCGATATTTATTATTAAAAGTCTGCAAATTTATATTTAATAAGTATTTTTGTTTATGACAGATGCTTGTTGTTCAAATAAATCTGTTCAAATTAATTATGCCCTCTTTCGATTGACTCTGTAAAGGAAAATAAATTCAATTAATTTAAAATTCAACCTCGTATTTAACCGTTGAAGAATTTTTTATTTAAGATCCTAAACATTTATTTTCGAAATGGCAGGGAAAAAAACATATGCCTTTCAAGAAATAAAAATGTAAAGTACACATTTACCAAAATCATAATTGAGTAATTACATCAAAGAAAATAGGACGTGACTAATTTTTAAAAGGAAATACAGAAACGATCGAGAGATTTGAAGTGAGTTAATATCCTTATTACTAAACTTTAGCATTCAGATTTGCTTTGTAATTTACACTGTAGAGAAATTTTTTGTTTATATTAAAATTATTAAACATTTTTTATTTTTATTATCATATAACATTGAGCCCTGTTAAAAATATTATTTACTACGGAGAAATATACCCTGCATATTCTCAGTCTATAATATAAGTCTATAGATTATTTACAAAGGGTTTGGGGTTGTTGTTTTTTTTTTTGTGTGTAATTTTGCTTTTACGTGTTGTTACTGTTTTTACCTGCTATTGTAAAATTTTTATATTTTACTATTTTTGAAAAAGTAACTTGAAAGGCATTTGCATTTCATTTTTAATAAAATATTTAATTGAGTTTTGAAGTTAAACTACAGGTTTAATTAATTTCGCCTACCAAATGACCATTCCATGATGTTACAGATATATTTGCTTAATTTCCAAAGATCAGTTCCGTTTTTTACTAATGTTACATATTTTTTTATTAAATGATACAATTAACAACATGTAAAAAATTATCATTTCCTTTCATTTATATAAGAATGCGTTAATGTCATTTTCTTTTGAAACATATAAGCAAAGTTTATAAAAATAAATTCCCTTTTAATTGTTATAATATTCTTCTTCTTCATTGGTGCAACAGCCATATAGTGGACTTAGGCCGTCTGCCAACTGTCAAATTTTGAGACATCAATTTCGAGGCAAATTTCATAAAAAGTAAACATCTCCTATGTTTTCTTTCTACGCGGTAGGGTTTTGATCCATACGCCCAACATTCTACAGTCACATTAGACCGGAACCTGCTGTTTAAAAGGGATTACGAATCACTACAAGCATTCATGGTACCGCAAAACCTGACACCTGTCGCACCGAGTGAGAGAGCTCCAGTTAATCGGCTATCAGGCCCTTGTTATAATATTAGCTCTTAAAACATATGTATTAATTGTTTATTTTTACAATACAATTTTTCTTAACACTTTTCTTCCAGTTTTTTAAAATTATAGAATATGTACATAACATTTATTTCCCAATGAAGAAATGTTTAAAACAGTTTTAAATGGTAAGTTAGTTTTAAATTTGATTTTTCATAATTTTTAAATATAATAAGTGTTTTTATTAATATCTTTCTTTTCTTTTGACAACTTTCAAAAATGCATTGTTAAAGACTTTAAAATTATATTTTATCTTAATTTATTTATTCAAATAAATAGCGGCATTACGCTATTAATGAAACAAATGGATCCAATTGATCCATTTGTTATCAATAAGTTACGCATGAAGAGTTAATTGAATTATCAATAAGTTACGCATGAAGATAAAATATTTCAGAAATTTGCTTCGCAACAATTGAAAAGTTTTCATTTTTTTTGTTAGAATTCATTCATCATTTAGAAAAATTATTGCATTTATTCCTTAATTACAACTAACCTTATGTTAAATGAAATTAATTATCGCAAAAAAAAATGGAAAGGCAAAGATTAATTTCAGAACAAAAGACGGTGTAAGGAATGACTTTTCATTTATATTAAGTGACGCATAGCGAAAAGAAGCCATAAATTTTTCTTGATTCGCAATTAATATGTTACATTTGACTTGCGGTGTGTATTCCAAATAATTACTTTAGGTTAATCATGCATATCTTAATCCAGTCGACATTTATCTTTGTTTGTATGATAAGTAAATACAATAAAAGTAGAACCTTCGGGATTTCTTTAAAAATTCCCCGAGTTATTATTATTCGTTTAACCATTTTTTAACTTTTGTAATTATTTTCAAGCTCGAATTTATTATTTCCTTTGATTTAAAAATTAAAACTTCCATGCTTGATTAAAGATCAAATGAATAGTAATTGCGTCTTTTTAATAACTCGTGTTCTTTTTATGGCTGAATTATTGGTGCTTGTTATTATTAAAAGTTTGCAAATTTGTATTTAATAAGTATTTTCGTTAAGGACAGTTGTTTGTTGTTCAAATAAATCTGTCCAAATTAATTATGTTCTCATTCGATTGTCTCTGTAAAGGAAACTAAATTCAATTAATTAATAATTCAGCCAGGTATTGCATATTTTCGTGTTCTAGTTGTTTTAATGATTGTTTATCAAGAAATAAGTATTGTATGAAAAAACATTTTACTGTCAATAATAATTCAGAGAGGTTGAAGTAACAAATTATCTTCCATCTGGAATTCTTGCCAAAAATAGTGCGCAGTTATTAATACTTTTATGCATTAATGTGTAACATGCAAGTAGTATTAAATCTTAAAAATATTTCGTCAAAATAATAAATTTCCCAGGTCGAATGCTGAATAAAGAAAAAGAAATGATATAGTTTTACAATTATATTATTTATGCACTATAACGCTAGACAAAAAAAAAAAAAACGCGATATAACCAATCACTCCTTATGTAATTATTTCTTCTAAAAATAGAATATCCGAATTAAATTAAATACGCATACTAGATATCTTATCGTAGCGTTTTTTCTCAAGGGAAGAGTTTCGGCAGTTCATTCACAGGGGAGAGGAAAGTATGTTCTTTGACAAATACATAATAACAACCAACATTCATATTTGATAGCAGATATTCGTTGTCATGTATAATGAGACTCATAAAATTAATGAATACCTGTGCGACCTTCACAGGTCTAAACAACTGCAGATTGAATATAAATTATGCCATGAGTTATTTCATCGTGATTGGTGACTCGGTCATCAGGCTCCTGTTATAATATTAGTTGTTATAAAATACATATATAACTGTTATAAAACATGAACGAAGTAATTTAATAACAAAAGTGTTAAAAAAATGGTATAAAACTTATATAATTTTAGAGAATATTTACAAAAAAAATTTATTTCTCAGTGAACAAATCTTTAAAATCGTTTAAATTGATAACTTAGTTTTAAATTTGTAAATTTAATATTTTCATATTTTTTCATGTATAATAAATATTTTTATTAATATCTTTCTTTAGTGACAGCTTTCTAAATTGTATTTTTAACGACTTTAAAATTATATTTTATCTTAATGGATTTATTTAAATAAACAACAGCATTACGCTATTAATGAAACAAATGGATACTAATTTACGAAGTTATCAATAAGTTGCGCATCAAGGTAAAATATTTCAGAAATTTGTTTCGTAACAATTGAAAGGTTTTAATTTTTTGTTAGAAAACATTCATCATTTAGAAAAATTATTGCATTTATTCCTTAATTACAACTATCCTTATGTTAAATGAAATTAACTATCGCAAAGAAAAATGGAAAGGCAAAGATTAATTTCAGAACAAAAGACGGTGTAAGGAATGACTTTTCATTTATATTAAGTGACGCATAGCGAAAAGAAGCCATAAATTTTTCTTGATTCGCAATTAATATGTTACATTTGACTTGCGGTGTGTATTCCAAATAATTACTTTAGGTTAATCATGCATACCTTAATCCAGTCGACATTTTTCTTTGTTTATATGATAAGTAAATACAATAAAAGTAGAACATTCGGGATTTCTTTAAAAATTCCCCGAGTTATTATTATTCGTTTAACCATTTTTTTTAACTTTTGTAATTATTTTCGAGCTTCAATATTTATTTCCTTTGATTTAAAAATTAAAACTTCCATGCTTGATTAAAGATCAAATGAATCGTAATTGCGCCTTTTTAATAACTCGTGTTCTTTTTATGGCTGAATTATCGGCGTTTGTTATTAAAAGTCTGCAAATTTGTATTTAATAAGTATTTTCGTTAATGACAGATGTTTGTTGTTCAAATAAATCTGTCCAAATTAATTATGCCCCCGTTCGATTATCTCTGTAAAAGAAAATAAATTCAATTAGTTAATAATTCAACTTCGTATTGGATATTTTCTGGTTCTAGTTTTTAGTTATTGTTTATCCAGAAATAAGTATTGTATGAAAAAACATTTTATTGACAATAATAATTGAGAAAGCTTGTAGTAACAAATTATCTTCCATCTGGAATTTTTGCCAAAAAAAGCGCAGTTATTAATACTTTAATTCGTTAATGTCAAATATGCAGAAGTATTTCATCTTAAAAATATTTCATCAAATTATTAAATTTATCAGGTCAAATGCTAAATAAAAGAGAAAGAAATGATACAGATTTATAATTATATTATTTATGCACTATAACGCGAGACAGAAAAATAAACGCGATATAACCAATCATTTATCAAAGTTATGTACTTTTTTCTTCTAAAAATATGATGTTTAAATTAAATTAAATACGCATACTAGATATTTTATTGTAGCATTTTTTCTCAAAGGAAGAGTTTTGGCATTTCATTCCCAGTTGAGAGGAATGTATGTTCTTTGACAAATACATAATAACAACCAACACTCAAATTTGATAGCAGATATTCAGTGTCCTGTATAATGAGACTCAAAAAATTATTGAATATCTGTACGACCTTCACAGGTCTAAACAACTGCAGATTGAATACAAATTATACCCTGAGTTATTTCATCGTGATTGGTGACTCGGTCATCAGGCACCTGTTATAATATTTGATCTTATAAAAAACATATATAACTGTTATAAAACATGAAAGAAGTAATTTAATAACAAAAGTGTTAAAAAAATGGTATAAAACATATAATTTTAGAGAATATTTACAAAAAAAATTTATTTCTCAATGAACAAATCTTTAAAATCCTTTTAATTTATAACTTAGTTTTAAATATGTAAATTTAATATTTTCATAATTTTAAAATATAATAAATATTTTTATTAATATCTTTCTTTAGTGACAACTTTCTAAAATGTATTGTTAAATACATTACAATTATCTTTTATCTTAATGGATTTATTTAAATAAACAACAGCATTACGCTATTAATGAAACAAATGGATACCATTTTACGAAGTTATCAATAAGTTACGCATGAAGGTAAAATATTTCAGAAATTTGTTTCGTAACAATTGAAAAGTTTTAATTTTTTGCTCCAAAACATTTATCATTTAGAAAAATTATTGCATTTATTCCTTAATTACAACTAACCTTATGTTAAATGAAATTAATTATCGCAAAGAAAAATGGAAAGGCAAAGATTAATTTCAGAACAAAAGACGGTGTAAGGAATGACTTTTCATTTATATTAAGTGACGCATAGCGAAAAGAAGCCATAAATTTTTCTTGATTCGCAATTAATATGTTACATTTGACTTGCGGTGTGTATTCCAAATAATTACTTTAGGTTAATCATGCATATCTTAATCTAGTCGACATTTATCTTTGTTTATATGATAAGTAAATACAATAAAAGTAGAACCTTCGGGATTTCTTTAAAAATTCCCCGAGTTATTATTATTCGTTTAACCATTTTTTAACTTTTGCAATTATTTTCGAGCTTCAATATTTATTTCTTTTGATTTAAAAATTAAAACTTCCATGCTTGATTAAAGGTCAAATGAATCGTAATTGCGTCTTTTTAATAACTCGTGTTCTTTTTATGGCTGAATTATCAGTGTTTGTTAATAAAAGTCTGCAAATTTGTATTTAATAAGTATTTTCGTTAATGATAGATGTTTGTTGCTCAAATAAATCTGTCCAAATTAATTATGCCCTCATTCGATTGTCTCTGTAAAGGAAAATAAATTCAATTAATTAATAATTCAGCCTCGTATTGAATATTTTCTGGTTCTAATAGTTAGTTATTGTTTATCCAGAAATATGGGAAAGGAAATATTGTAAGGAAAAACTTTTTATCGACAATAATAATTCAGAAGGGTTAAAGTAAGAAATTATCTTCCATCTGGAATTTTTGCCAGAAACAGTTCGACGTTATTAACACTTTTATGCGTTAATATCAAATAAACAGTAGTATTATATTTAAAAAATATTTCATCAAATTAATAAATTTCCCAGATCAAATGCTTAATAAAGAGAAAGAAATGATCCAGATTTATAGTTATATTATTTATGCAATATAAAATGACACAAAAAAAATCTAAGATAAGCAACCACTTAATCTAAGTTATGTAATTTTTTCTTTTAAAAATAGGACAGTTGAATTAATTAAATACGCATACTTAACTAACGCATACGCATTTGATAACTTACTGTAGATTTTTTTTCCAAAGGAAAGAGTTTTGGCATTTCATTCCTAGGAGAAAAGAATGTATATTCATTGACAAGTACATAACAACAACTCATCACTCCTATTCGACAGTAGACAAGCAGTGTTATGAATAGTTATATTGCATGGAATTAGTGTTTTGTACTAATGCGAACTTCTGTGTGACCTTCATAGATCGAAACAACTACAGATTGAATATGAGCTATACCATGAGTTATTTCATCGTGATTGGTGATAGACCATGAACTGAGAAATGTCCACTCTTATGAGAAGTGAAGGAAACTGATTCCCCTCATGACGGATTTACTTAAAAGAGGTTTTTGGAGAAGAAAAGAAATTTCTGTGACGAGTCGACCAGAAGTGCTGCTGTTTTTCCTGAAGTGACTTAATAGGCCGGAGTTTCCGCCTAGTTTTTAAGGTGAACCCGATGTGTACTTGTGATCTAATTGTGCACTTGTGATCAGATTTTGTTTCTAATTTTTCATTTCTTTGTATAATAATCCAGAGTTCATAATATATATATATAGTGCTTGTAAATAAAGCTTAAAGTGTTCCCATGAACCTGAAAGTGGTCCTCTTCTTGAAGCCGTTTAGATCTAATACAAGCCGAGATGTTACACTTACCAAATCATTTATTCTCTATTTTTGTTCTAAATATTTTTGACGATATTTATGTATTTATATTTTTTTTAATGAAAAAGCATTTTCGCTGCAGTCTATAAATTATCGAACATTTTTCAATATAGCTACCATATTTACGCCGTCTTATAATAGGCACAGCAACGTACGGTTAATACAATTTTGTAACGGAATTCCATCAATTCACTTCTAGGAATCTTGTATTGTCGATTAATTTAGTGATTCGATCAAACTTTTAAAATTCAGCTTTTTAAATTCGACATGAAAATTTGCCACTCTGCACAAATTAAAGAAAAAAAATTGATTTTTTTCATTTTAGACGACACATTTATACAAGGAATATAAAATGAAGAAAACTCTTCATAATCCAACCCGGCAAACATTGGATTAATATTGATTAATATTAATAAAACATCCTATAAAATCTACATTTTTTATTAAATATGATTATAACTCATAGTAAATTCAGTGTTTATCCTTAATTTACAATACGTTGTCACTTTTAGTTTTCTATTTCGAGTAACTTTTAAAATTCTTTTCACGAAAATGAGAAATGATTACATTTATTGATTATCTTTGACTAAACAATCAATGAACTGCAGTTAAGTAGAATTTAATGATGTAGCACTTTTATATTTTTAGGGGAGTATTATTTTTATGGGTCATATTACACACCATCCATTCTATCTAACTACCAAAAAAGGATCTTTACAATAATAATTCCTTTTGAAAAATGCTTTCGGAAACTTGATTTATGGGACAGTTGGCAAACTGAAAGAATGTTTGATAGCTTCACGCTTATAGCCTTTAGTCATTAATATTCTAGTATTCCATGATTGAAGTTTTATTCTCGTGGAATGACATGCATTCTTTGTCAATGAATGTTTCCTATCCTTATTTTTCCATGCAGTCCAGGTCGTTTCTTATTTTGATTCAGTTTATTCCAATATATTTCACAAATTTGTCACATAACCATGAATATTGATCTCTAATTCTAATGATTCGTCGTTGGTAAATTTTTTTCATTATTTAAGAACATTTAAATATTCTTGTTTTGCCGTATTTTTTTGATCGGCAAATTCTTTTCAATAAATTTCTTCAAATATAATTTATTTCAAGAAACTTGAGGACTATTTACATTTTGAAACTATGATGGAATTTAAATATAATGAAGGTGAATTCAATAAAGTCTTGATGTTTAACGAAAACAAATAAAAGTGAATCATATATATAATTTGAAAATATTTTATTATTATTTTAGTTTCCAATATATTTATTTTAATTTATTATTTTTAACATGAACAATTAGCGCCTGACGACCCAGTGACTGGCATTCTGGCTCTCGGTGCCACAGATTTAGGATATGAGTCCCAGCGGTGCGTGGATGTTTTTAGTGATTCGGAATCCACTTTAAACCGTATTTCAAGTTCTAATATTACTGTAGAGCGTTAGTTGTAGGGCTGACCACCCAAAGAAAACATCTGCTCTCTCTCAAAATCTGCTACTAGACAGATGACTTTGGTCCACCATGAGACTATAGCGCCAATGAAGAAAAAGAATGTGAGCAATAAATTTTAAATCCTTTTTAAGGACTTTGAAATTTATTCGAGATTCAATAACTAACTGATAGAATAAATTCTAATTCTACTTCGAATAGAATACATTCTAATGAATTCTAATTATTCAAATAGAATACATCTAGGTTCAAATAGATTCCTAAAACATGCTGAGCGGTCTCTGACACCGTATGTCCGCTGCTAAGGAGTTCATTTATCATTTTTAATGTGAGCAATAAATTTTAAAGCATTTTCAATGTCTTCGAAATTATAGGAAATCTATTCGAGAATCAATAACTATATCATAGAATAAATTCTAAGGAATTCTAATTATAAAAATAGAATAAATCTAGGTTCAAATACATTCCTACTCTGGGAATGAAACACTTAATCAAGAATGTAATTTTCAGCAGACAGAGATGAAATTCTAAAAAAGGTTCTGTTGCTATCAGTACAACGAATACCCTATTTAGTAGAAAGGAGATTTTTATGCAAATATAGTAGTAGGGAAAAGACATCATACATGACTCGAGGCACGCAACACACATTGTCAGCGTCGCACTGCAAGTCTACAATGAAAAGGACAAAAGGGGCTATTAAAGACATTCTCTGCAAGTTCAAGAGAATTTGTACGTGCAATATAGCAAGAAAAAACATCTGGATCGCCTCACATGAAGTAGAAATAACGATTAGAGATATTGGCTCTTAGTGTGATAAGCCTTCTAGCATAAAACATTCTGTAGTAGCTTCAGAATTTCGAATCGATAAAAGTGTCATGTCAAGCTTCCCATTCTACAACAACAGTTATAAGAAAAGTTAGCGTATGCCGGTTAAGAAAATGACCACCAATGGATAACCAATATATCGTCCTACAGGCGAAAAGAGATCATTTGACATTCAATGAAACCCTAAATACCATTAGGGCAGACTTCGTTTTTTCATAGAACGATAAATCAAGTCCGTGTCGACCTCATGTTGGTTAGGAGCTTCTAGAAAGTAAAAACGTAATTAGAATGGCGATTAGTAATTAGATTGGATAGCATACTCACTTGTTTAAAATCCCATAGAAGATGCATGTGAGTTTAGGCAAACGCCTTTTGGCATGATTATATCCATTGGAAAACACCCAACAACTGAAACAGAGGCTAATTGAGGAACAGGCCTTCTTACCTCGATAATTGGATAATGTGGTTGAATATGGAGAGATTCTGCCAAATAATTCTTGCACATAAGGGATGAAATACCCCGCAATAAGGGCCATCTATTTGTTGCCCTTCCTCTTAGACAGACAAGTATTTGTACCAAAGTTCTTACGATAAATCTTTTTTTTTTTTATTATTTCATACTTCACGTGCATCATCATAAAACCCGTCTGGTACAATTTGGTTTATTATCAAAAGAGGAAGGAAGCACGTTTCAGTTTTATTAATACAAATTGAACATCTACTTCAATTTGAAGCAACAGAAACCATTTGGGACTAAAATATAAAATGTTCAATAAAATGTCTATTCGAGTGCGGCATTGCCAAAAAAAAAAAAGAAATGGTAAATATAATAACTCTTTGCACAATTTATTCTAAGACAGGATAAATTGTAACAAGGAAAATAGGGAGCCCAGGGGTATGTCCAGGGATATAAAACAAAATACTGAATGTTCATGGCCTATCAGGAAAACAGAAATATTAATTTATTTTCGATTGAATTCTAATAGAAATGAGTTACTGTAAGTGCAAGACTTCGAATTCTTAGAAACCACAACGTTTTTGAAAATAACCAAGATATTAACTCTAACACTAAGTCATCAGGTATTTGATATCGTTTCATTTACGATGCAGATTGTCAAGCTATTCTGCAGAAACTAATAGTCTTGGTTTTTTTTAACATAACGACAAAAAAAATTGAATAATCTCCAGACAAAATTCCATTTACATTCAAATAAAAAGACAGAGGGTCTTATTAATGGATAATTGAAAAATATCATACCAATTCTAATGTATCCATTCCAATCATTACCGAAAGTATGCCAACTTTTCTAAAATGTCATTTCTTAAGGCATCTTAAGGAACGAATATTTATATAAAACTGAATGTCAGAAAGTTGGGATTATAAGATTTAGGTAATTAATTTTTTTGTACAGTTTTGTTATTAGATTGATATAGGATGAAAAAAATTGTATTGATCGTAGTTGATCGTAGTAAGAATATAAATTTTACTCTTTGAACTTCTTGAACTTCTCTTTGAGCTTGAAATATTTTGAAACATAAGTGTTTTTAGTGCAATATTGTGTAATTATAAGTTCATTCAAACTTTTGTAAATTTCTTTTATTAATCAGACACTTCAAAAATTCATTAAGAAAATTTCAAAAAACTCTTTTATAAGTTGTATTTCTTGTCAAGAAGAATATTGTGTCTTTTTTATTAATACAAAATCCACATCTATTTCAATTTGAAGTAACAAAACATTCTAAGCGAAGAACACTCAGCTTCGTTAAAAAGTCCAGAAATGCACCAATAAAAAAAAAAATCGAAATAATAGTGACAGCCCTCCCTCATTTTTTCTATGTAGGATAAATCATAAATATCAACAAGATTATATCAATCTTCCTAATATATCACCAGGTAAAAAAATATCTTTTTATTGCGATAATGATAAACTTCATCAGTTATTTTTAATCAAAAGAAAAGAAACCTTTTTATTATACGACGGGCTGAATCTGTATATCAATCATTATCATGCACATGTTTATTTTAGGAATATGGTATTTTGCTGATAAGAATGAATGCTCATATAAAATACATAAATGACCCTTTATACAATTTTGGAAATTACACCCAGACACAGTTTAACAAATTGATGGATATTATAACGTAAAACTTATTTAGACAAACAAAATACATGTTCTTTTCATCTTTTTTAAAAAAGAAAAAATTTAACATTCGGCTTTAAGTAGCACTTTCTTAATCCAAGCCGCTTTTAAAGCAAAGGTTTCAAATTTCAAATAATTCTTAACAAGGTTTAAATCTATTGCACAAAATATTAATAATAATACCTCAGATTTAATAATACGTATTGAGTATTTGTTTCTATTAGAAATGACAAAAAGTTATTTGACTAAATCTTCCCAAATTCCAATACAATCCATAAATCTCCAGCTCAACATAATATTGACAAGAATAAGAACATGTCCAACAATTTAAAATTCACTCATGGATGCTCGATAAATTTTAACACATTCCAAGGAAAAATAAATCTTAAGTATCAATAAACAGTTATGCTCAAGAAAATAAATAAACATTACTGAATGGTCATAATGCATCCCAATAAGAACATTATGCACTGGATTTTTTAATTGGTTCTCATAGAAAACAACAGATGTAGGAGTTAGATATTCTTAAATAAAAGACCATGACATTTAAGAAATCAACCAATAATTAACGGTTTATTGCAACATTATGTCTAAGATATAAATTTTTTAGTTTACTTATGATGTAAGATTAGATCACTATTATTACCTTAATTCTCCCTAGTACCCACTTACCTCATATTATGTATTTTTTTTTCTACAGCACGAGTTAATTCGTGTGAAAATTAATTAATTAATAAAGAACTAATTTTTAATTATGTACTGAAACAAGTATTTTGGACTACCAAGTATTATTATAAGCAAACACGAGTTCGCGTAGGATATCGTATGTCTGGCGACAGTCATTCTATCGTGACTTCTTGTTTGACGTACATGACCTTCAAAAACAAAAAGATTGGCAAGAAGCTTAATGCAATTCATTGCTCATGACAGCTTGAATTTACATTTCGTTATTTTTTAAGATGAGTAATAGAGAAGACATTTTTTAAGATAATAGCAACGATGTATCGTATGGAAACACGAATGTTCTGGTGATGAATCAGATAGTTGTGAATTATATTCCTGTAATGCACGGTTTTCCCTATGAGGAGAACCTCTGGAACAAATCATTCTAAATTTCGTTTCACCCCAAATTAGTGAAACGTCATACTCTACGTACTAGCTCAAGTGATTTCTCCATCCCATAAGAATCGTTTTAGTTTCAGTCTGAGTTTTGGCTTCCTATAGACACTGTGTACTCTGGCTGCTGTTGATCTGAGCGTGTCGAAACGTAATGGTATTTGCCCAAAATGTATTGTGGCAAGTTTTTAATATCTGGGAATTATATTAGAATTCTCTGTTGTGTTCCTATGATCGTCTTGAATGTCATTATGTAAATAAATATTAGTTAGTTGAACTTCAGTCTTTTTCTTATAAGAACTGCCTCATCATGTAATATCCAGCGTTTTCTTGTTGAAGTATTTTTTAATCTTCTCAAGACATAAAAAGAATTTTGAGCTAGCCGAAGAATGTTGAGTGCTATATTCTTATATTATACAGAACATTTTATAATAAAATATAAACGTATTGATCGTAGTTCTAATAATTAATATCTAAAAATAATTGTTCAGAAACAAAACTGTATACGAAATTCAGGTTTATTTTCTGAAAATATCATTTCCTTATACAATCCTAAAGAATAAAGTCTTATATGACAGTATGCATTAGATAAGGAGATCAGATATGCATTTTATGTGCATATTTACTCTAATTTTTTTAATCATATCAAATATAATTTCGTAACTTCAATGATTATATGACTTAAAATAATCCTACATTATGTCCTACTAACTTATCATCAAAGAGATAAATTATTTTTGAGGATAAGTCAGTAGGACATCATTTTTACGTAATAATAGGACATAACTTTTACGAAGCGGGAAAGAGCATAATAATAGGGCATAATCTTTACGAAGCAATAAAGGACAAAATAGTAGGATATAATCTTTACGAAGCGATGAGGTAAAGTGCTATAGTACGTATCGTAAAACTCAGAGCAGACTGGGTGGCAGACGAGTGAGGTTGCCGAAATTAAAGTGACCCTGATTATATATTAACTGATTATGTAACAGAGATACTAATAGTTAAAGCTTCCTGTAACGCTTTTCCATACAAACCTATCATTTCAGCAACGGAATCATATTTAATCAGGCCATGTTAAAGTGGAGTTCGAAGTAATAAATTTCTTGAACCAATTTATCTCTTTTTCTTTTATCCGAGACTTGACATTTTAAACGTAACAGTAACTGTTATTTGTTTTGATTGGTATTCGTCTAGACATTGACTTTCTTGGAGCAATTTTGAAATCCCCGTCAGTGAAAAAAGTGGAACCAAACAAAGTTTTTACCCAGTTTTTTAACCAAAAATACTTTTTTTAAGACAACGATTTAACTACCTAAGGGTAAATAAAACATTGTTTCACTTTTATTCATACAGATTGATTATTTATTTCAATTTGATGTAACAAATGCTCTTCGGAGTCTAAAACATCCCGAATTCCAATAAAAGGTCCAACCTTTTTTGTATAAGGCAACATTGAAAAAAAAAAGGGGGGGACACCGAAATAAAACTTTCCTTCCAAGACAGGATAAATCGTAAGCACCTTCCTTATATCACCAACAAGGAAAACAGTTACGCTCAGGGGAACGACACGAAGCTCTGGACGCTCATAACCCGTCACAGGAAAAAAGGGAGTACACCCTCCCCTTTCAGAGAGGGGGGAGGAAGGACTAACCGAAAGATACGACCCTGGAATAGATCGCTTGGAGACGTTTTAGGAAGGGGTGGTGGGAGTGTCCAGAGGTCGTCTCGGGACCCGGAAAATGTCTTCTGCTGGGGAGGTTCCAGAACGGCAATGGCTAGTCTTGAAGTTCTTTTGACAGTTTTCAGTAACGATACTAGATATGTTTAAAAAAAGGGGGGAATTTGGGATTTGGATATGGGTTGCTTTTCTTTTTTTATGGCTTGTAAGACGAGATTTCATTCTTATTTTACTTTCGAAGGATAGCTTGTTTTCTTTCTTAAAAATGCTGAAAAACCGAGTTCTTGATATATATGTTAGTAAACAATAAAACTTCCGTGAAATACCTTATAAAAATTTATTTATATTTAAAATATATAGTTTTTATATTAATTGTTTTTCAGTGAGAAAGGTTTTCCCATTCAATATTTATCTAAATTGTTATCGATTTTCCTAAAGAAAGCTACTTTAAGGAGTTTATCTTACCTTTTATAAATGAAATAATAAAGGTAAGATTTCTATGTTTGCCCCGTATGCTATGCATATAAAAAAAGTCGAAAAATACCCATACAACCAGCCGGAAGACAACGAAACAAATTAAATAGCGTCTAAAATTTCGGTCTACACACTAGGTCTAAAATTTTAAAAATATTATAGCCCCACAATCTCTTCACTTAAAGCAAATCGATCCAATTCCTATTACTCCTAACAAAAACATTGTCAACAATCACATGTCATTTTAAACATTGAATCTAACATAGGCAGCAAAGTAGCAATGCTATCAAAAGAATAACCAAACCCAGAGAGAGTACTATATAACATCCATAAGGTTATCATATTAACTTCATAACGGATTATCCCGAATGTATTCGTATCTCATCTTTGTACTTTTTTCGAAACACCACGAGTGAACTCGCGTTGGGAACAATTTTTAATTAATTAATTAATTAACAATTTTAGAATAATGATAAAAGAGACATTAAAATTTAATAATTAGAAAG
Source organism: Caerostris darwini (assembly GCA_021605075.1). Taxonomy (NCBI): domain Eukaryota; kingdom Metazoa; phylum Arthropoda; class Arachnida; order Araneae; family Araneidae; genus Caerostris; species Caerostris darwini. The sequence continues at coordinate 127,308 of BPLQ01012118.1, read as the reverse complement.
TTCAAAAATGCATTTATTAAATAAATATTTTTGTAAGCAAAGTAAAAAACTTCAGCATTATGTAAAAAATAGATATAATTTCAATTAAAAACTTCAGACGATAGCTTGTGGATATACAATATTTAAATTTTGTACCCTCAAAGAGTGATTTTTGAAGTCTAAATGTAACTAATGTAAAATCATATGGCCTAGTGGAATTTTTATCCCCAAACATTAATCTTTTATACAGATTATAAAAGAAAATTGAAAATACTACTGAACTCAGGATGTTCTGATAGGGGCAACTCAGCTCTAGCCACAGTGATGTGGTGTGGTGTGGTGTGGTGTAGTGTAGTGTAGTTTAGTAGTAGTAGTAGATAACTAAAAATCACTTAGGATCTGTAAAAATCACAAAAGCATCTATTCCTTTTACTAATTTGAGTGTATTAAAGGGAAGAAGTCATGGAGAAGACAGGGAATCTCCAAGGTTTAAAATAGTCTGTAGTGTAGCATAGTATATGTTACCTGGGCCATAGAATATGGTCTTAAATATGCTATAGCCTATATGCGTGACAAATTTGAAAGTTTCAGGTTGAAAATTGTTGTGACAACTCAAGCCCACGGATTCTTGATAATCCCTACAAAAGGGGATCCATAAACCTTTCCGATAGGGGAATTGAAATTGAATTTGGTGGAGATTAAACCTTCATTGGAATTAATATAAGCCGATTTCGAAATCGTATTGCGATAATTTATTTTTTGATTTTATGTTTGTCTTGTGTTGTTGTTGTTCCAATAAAATAATTGAAAAGGCAAATTAAAATCGCATTTGGAATGAAACTACACAAACAAACACACTGATCTGCAAAATTTATCACAACAGTATTTGTAAAATATATTGGTATTAAAGAAAAATAAACGCACAGGTTTTCAATTGAAAGGATGAATGTAAAAAATAAGATTTTGTATAATATTTTTAAACTTATAAGCATATTCTTTCCAAGGACCTGTTAAAAAATCTCAGGTATGTTAATATTGTAGGGGAGGGAAGGAGGAAGGAATAGAATTATAAAAATTCCGGTGGTATTCTTTTTTTTTTTTTTTTATTACCTGATTAGCTACGTTCAAAAACGTAAAGTTCTATGAGCCCAAAAAATGCAATGATGGTTAGAATATGGCTCGTTTTTTAGCTATAGGCAGAACTGATTAAAGATTAAATGCAGACGTATATCTTCCAGTGCAAGTAAGATTAAAAACTAGATACATATCTGAAAACAAACGCTTGTGTTTGAAAATTACATTTAAAAACACGAATTTCTTATATACAATAATTTAACCAGCAAAATTTCTTGTTCTTTATTTTTATTGTTATTGTCATTTTTATTTTTCTTCACTATATTTTTTATTTAGAGACAAATAAAGTGCGATAAGAATTAAATAGTCAGTTGTAGTAATATTGTCGAATAATCATGACAATATACAATATAAAAGAGAATAGACTTTTAAATGGGACAGCTTAGTTTTATCACAGTTGTGATCTCCATCTACCCTAGAAGATAGAACAGATGTTCAATAGGATTATCCTCTAGGTCAGTGCTTAATTTGATGGTATCATGAATTACGAGATAAGAATCTCTTTGATCCAAATCCAAAGTTCAAAGTTTAATTAACTTCTGCTTTCGTCTGCTTTCACCCAATTTTAGGAATAACTTCAATTGTTAAAAATTGTTGTAATTAATGTTGTAATTGTTGTTTGTAAAAATTGTTCAATTTATTACAAGAAATGAGGATGTGACATAATTTTAAATGTCTTCGTATATATTAATGCATGTATAAAATTTAATATGATAGATATAGATATCAATATTATACATCTTTAAGATTTTGTCCATTTAGTTGTAGTAAAAAATAGTTGATTGTCCTTTTGTTAGTCAACTAATATTCATTACTTACGCATTTCTAAAATCCCTCTCGCATTCAGCACTTTATATCAATTTTTAAATCAACATTTAAAAACAAAAATTCCCATGTCAAAGCTATAAATACGATACTAAACTCAAGTTTCTTCAACCAAAATACAGATTGCAAATTTGTGAACTCGATATTTCAACGACCAAATTATCCCAAAATCACTGTCTCATTCAGCATTTATCTAACCATTTTTAAATCTACATTTAACCACTAAAATAAATATATCAAAGTTATAAACAAGATATTCAACACTAGATTCCTCAACCAAAATAGAGATTTCAAATTCATGAACTAGATATTTCAATGACCAAACTCATGCACCACCAAATCCAAACTTCATATTCCCATGCATTATACAACAATCACCTTACGCCATACCTAAACCTACTTTTTTAATACCCAAAAGGGGCAGAACAGGAAAAAAACCGAAATTTTTCTCTCCAGTGCGAGTCCCTCCACGACACTTGTCCACAAATTTAAGTGCCGCCCAAAGGGGACATCTATCCCTCTATCTAAACAGTGTCCTTACTATCCTGGGAAAGAAAGTGCACTTTGGGAGGACAACCGTGATCAGCCTTGTCGTAAAATGGGAAGGGGTCCGCTTTTAATGCGAGGTAATCGAGGATTTCGTTCCCTCGCAAGAGAAAAGTATTTCATCCCATTGATGGAAACCGGAGACAAATGTTTCGGGAAAGAGATGATCACGAGATTGATGGATCGATTGGGAATAGATGGTGTGCCTCTAAGTGTTTTGTTTTTCTTAGACCCGCAGTGAAGGATCTCTCAAAAAAGAATTTCCAAGGCTTGCCATGTATATTCCTAAGCAAAAACTCAAGAGCTCGATGTGTATGATTGTCCGTATGTATGATTTATATAATGAAAACAATATTAATTTTTGTATAAATATTTTTATAATGAAAACGACTTTCGGTTGATGAGTTTCATTTTTGTATAAATATTTTTATAATGGAAATGATTTTATGGCTGATCAATATTTATTTTTAGATATATATTGTTATAAAAAATAACTTTTTGGTTAGGCATTATTAAGTTTTGTAGGAAAATTTGTATAATGTAAAAGACTTTTCAATTTACCAGTATTAATTTTTAATAAATATTTTTATAATGTACACGACTTTTCAGTTGATCTATATTATTTTTTGTATAAATCTTTTTATAAACAAAACGACTTTTCAGTTGATCAATATTATTTTTTGTATAAATCTTTTTATAAGGAAAACGACTTTTCAGTTGATCAATATTATTTTTTGTATAAATCTTTTTATAAACAATACGACTTTTCAGTTGATCTATATTATTTTTTGTATAAATCTTTTCATAAACAAAACGACTTTTCAGTTGATCAATATTATTTTTTGTATAAATCTTTTCATAAACAAAACGACTTTTCAATCAATTTCATCTTTCTAAAAATATTTTTATGATGAAAATGATTTTTTGGTTGATCAATATTTTTTTGGTATAAATATTCTCTTATAAAAATAACTTTTTGTTTAGACATCGTTTATTTTTGCATAAAAGTTTTTATATAACATAAAAAAATTGGGTATACACGCTTTTGATGATAATCTCCAAGTAAATTAAAAATATACACTCACCAGAAATCTGCCTACTAAAAGATAGATTACTCGTATGATATTTATGCAGCAAAAAATTTTGAACTAATATTTTATAGATCCAAAAAATTTATATATTCCTATTATTTTTGCTACAACATATTTAAATCTTATTAATTTTTTTTTTATTTGAAATGAGACTTTTAATTAGTCAAATATATTTATACAAAGTAATGACAGAATCTTACAGATGAGAGGACTTATTAATGTCAAAAATTAGCATCTTTCCAAATATTTACATTAAAATACTATAAGCTGATGATGTTTCATGAAAATCCTTTTACAAGCACATAACAAGAAAATACTTATCCATTAACTGAATGTTGCCTATTTTCAAAAACAAAATTCTTTAAATGTACTGCTAGTCACATTAAAAACATTTATTCGATCGATTAAGTATTGCAACAACAAAAAAAAAAAACTTTCATTAAAATGAGTCATTCATTAAATTCCTCATTTTCCATCTTGTCCATTAAAATGAGCTTCGTAATTCATATCACGAGACACAAAAAAAAATGTAACTTTCGTTAAAATAAATTTCTTCTTAATGAAAATATTTTTTTTTCTTTAAACTAGCACTTTTTTTCCAAGCTCGATAAATGTCAACATTTCTCAGAATGGTAGAAATGAAAAAATGAAAAAAAGTGTATGTTATTTTTGCTTTGGTTCCAAAGAAAAACATTAAGCGATTAAAATTTCAAGCAACAGAAACATTTGTACTTAAGATAATGAGTCTCGGAGGGATTTAAGTGGATGTGGTTAAATCTTCCCTCTTCTCGAGAAATAATTTAGATATTTAATTTGTCTAAGAGAATCCTAAATTGTTTTCGTACCTCTTTTGGATTTACAAGCTCAAAAAAGTTTTCTAATTATTATCTTTAGTGAGGCGACCTTTAAGAGGATTTCGAGACGAATTTTTGTAACAAAAACCAAATTGAAAACGTGATATTTAATTTTATATACTTGTTTTATAAGAAAATCCCATTCATTTCAATAAGGTTTATTATAAATAATAATTTATTTGAAGTTTGTTTCATTGCATCATAACATCAAATATGGAATAATTAAATTCCTTTTTTCTTAGTAAACGAGTTGTAATAAAAAACTATTTTTTTTAATAATATGCAGAGTCTTTCCTCCATATAAAACAACTTTTAACGCTGTTGTGGTGAACTATTTAAATATTCCACATTATTCCAACAAATAATGCTCAATCTGGTTCAAACATAAAGGGCCTTTCATTGCATCATAACATCAAACGTAGAACTCTCCAGAAATGGCATCTGGAAATCACACCACTTTGCTACTTCTGGAACTGGATAAAGGGCCTTTCAGGATTACTGATTTACTGTATCTCTCCGGTGTAAATACTGGAAGTTTCTACTGAGTTTTGTAAATGAGCTCTCTTAATTCAGAAGCCGATCATATCGACACGCGAAAAAAAATGCAGAAAAGATTGTTAATTGTGTTATATTAATCGTCTGTATTAGTAATAAAAGAATATTATTGATTGATCAGAATTGCATAATTTCTCAGTAAATTATTTTTCTTTTATGTTTTGATAGTTAAATATTCATCAGAAAGAAATATTGAATTGGCGAGAATTTGCAATAAAGGAGTTTTTGAAAGAAAGAAAATTGGCGTTATATTTGGCGAGAATTTGCATTAAAGGCGATTTTGAAAACAAAATATTGGCGTTTAATTTGGCGATATTTCGTGTAAATTTTATAATTTTTTGCAAGATAATGGACGAATAAATGAGTGAAGACTAAAAAACACATTAACTTTATCTGAACTATAATTTACCAAACATGGACAAGTGACAATGTTTGAGATTACATTTTATACAACTTTTAAGTGTAATATACTCCTATTTTTTTTTGCTACAATGTATTTAAATGTGAGAATTTTTTTTTTTTGAAAGGTGACTTTTAATTAGTCAAATATATGTATATATAGTAATAAGAGAACTTATTAATGCCAAAAATTAACACCTTTACAAATATTTGCATTAAAATAAGCTGATTAATTTTCATGAAAATCCTTTTACAATCACGTAATAAGAAAATATCCATCCATTAATTGAACGTTGCCTATTTTTAAAACCAAACTTCATTGAATTCATTGCTATCAAGATTAAAAACATTTATACGATCGATTAAGTATTGCACAAAAAAAAACTTTCATTAAAATGATTCATTCATTAAATTCCTCATTTTCCATCTTGTCCATTAAAATGAGCTTCGTAATTCATATCACGAGACACAAAAAAAAATGTAACTTTCGTTAAAATAAATTTCTTCTTAATGAAAATATTTTTTTTTCTTTAAACTAGCACTTTTTTTCCAAGCTCGATAAATGTCAACATTTCTCAGAATGGTAGAAATGAAAAAATGAAAAAAAGTGTATGTTATTTTTGCTTTGGTTCCAAAGAAAAACATTAAGCGATTAAAATTTCAAGCAACAGAAACATTTGTACTTAAGATAATGAGTCTCGGAGGGATTTAAGTGGAAGTAGTTAAATCTTCCCTCTTCTCGAGAAATAATTTAGATATTTAATTTGTCTAAGAGAATCCTAAATTGTTTTCGTACCTCTTTTGGATTTACAAGCTCAAAAAAGGTTTCTAATTATTATCTTTAGTGAGGCGACCTTTAAGAGGATTTCGAGACGAATTTTTGTAACAAAAACCAAATTGAAAACGTGATATTTAATTTTATATACTTGTTTTATAAGAAAATCCCATTCATTTCAATAAGGTTTATTATAAATAATAATTTATTTGAAGTTTGTTTCATTGCATCATAACATCAAATATGGAATAATTAAATTCCTTTTTTCTTAGTAAACGAGTTGTAATAAAAAACTATTTTTTTTAATAATATGCAGAGTCTTTCCTCCATATAAAACAACTTTTAACGCTGTTGTGGTGAACTATTTAAATATTCCACATTATTCCAACAAATAATGCTCAATCTGGTTCAAACATAAAGGGCCTTTCATTGCATCATAACATCAAACGTAGAACTCTCCAGAAATGGCATCTGGAAATCACACCACTTTGCTACTTCTGGAACTGGATAAAGGGCCTTTCAGGATTACTGATTTACTGTATCTCTCCGGTGTAAATACTGGAAGTTTCTACTGAGTTTTGTAAATGAGCTCTCTTAATTCAGAAGCCGATCATATCGACACGCGAAAAAAAATGCAGAAAAGATTGTTAATTGTGTTATATTAATCGTCTGTATTAGTAATAAAAGAATATTATTGCTTGATCAGAATTGCATAATTTCTCAGTAAATTATTTTTCTTTTATGTTTTGATAGTTAAATATTCATCAGAAAGAAATATTGAATTGGCGAGAATTTGCAATAAAGGAGTTTTTGAAAGAAAGAAAATTGGCGTTATATTTGGCGAGAATTTGCATTAAAGGCGATTTTGAAAACAAAATATTGGCGTTTAATTTGGCGATATTTCGTGTAAATTTTATAATTTTTTGCAAGATAATGGACGAATAAATGAGTGAAGACTAAAAAACACATTAACTTTATCTGAACTATAATTTACCAAACATGGACAAGTGACAATGTTTGAGATTACATTTATACAACTTTTAAGTGTAATATACTCCTATTTTTTTTTGCTACAATGTATTTAAATGTGAGAATTTTTTTTTTTTGAAAGGTGACTTTTAATTAGTCAAATATATGTATATATAGTAATAAGAGAACTTATTAATGCCAAAAATTAACACCTTTACAAATATTTGCATTAAAATAAGCTGATTAATTTTCATGAAAATCCTTTTACAATCACGTAATAAGAAAATATCCATCCATTAATTGAACGTTGCCTATTTTTAAAACCAAACTTCATTGAATTCATTGCTATCAAGATTAAAAACATTTATACGATCGATTAAGTATTGCACAAAAAAAAAACTTTCATTAAAATGATTCATTCATTAAATTCCTCATTTTCCATCTTGTCCATTAAAATGAGCTTTGTAATTCATATCACGAGACACAAATAAAAAATGTAACTTTAGTTAAAATAAATTTCTTCTTAGTGAAAATATTTTTTTTACCCCAAAAGAAACTACTAGCAGTTTTTTTCCAAGCTCGATAAATGTCAACATTTCTCAGAATGGTAGAAATGAAAGCAAAAAAAAAAAAAAAAAAAAAAAATGTATGTTATTTTTGTTTTGGTTGAAAAACATTAAGCGATTAAAATTTCAAGCAGCAGAAACATTTGTACTTAAGATAATGAGTCTCGGAGGGATTTAAGTGGAAGTAGTTAAATCTTCCCTCTTCTCGAGAAATAATTTAGATATTTAATTTGTCTAAGAGAATCCTAAATTGTTTTCGTACCTCCTTCGGATTTACAAGCTCAAAAAAGGTTTCTAATTATTATCTTTAATGAGTCAACCTTTAGAAGAACTTGAAGACGAATTTTTGTAACAAAAACCAAATTGAAAAAAGTTATATTTAATTTTAAATACCTTTTCTTAAACAAAAATTCATGCATTTTAATAAGTTTTATTATAAATAATAGTTTATTCGAAGTTTGTTTCATTGCATCATAACATCAAAAACGGAACTCTCCAAAAATGGCGTCTATAAATAACACCACTCTGCTACTTCTGGAACTGGATAAAGGGTCTTTCAGGACTACTGATTTACTGTATCTCACAGGTGTAAATACTGGAAGTTTCTATTCAGTTGTAAAATGAGCTCTCTTAATTCAGAAGCCGATCATATCGAGCCACGAAAAAAAAATTGCAGAAAAAATTGTTAATTGTGTTCAATTAATCGTCTTTATTAGTTATAAGAGAATATTATTGATTGATCATAATTGCATAATTTTACAGTAAATTATTTTTCTTTAATGTTTTGATAGTTAAAAATTGCATCAGAAAGAAATATTGAATTGGCGAGAATTTGCAATAAATTTGTTTTTGAAAGAAAAAAAATGAATTTAGATTTGGCTAGAATTTGCATTACAGGTGATTTTGAAAAAAAAATATTGGCGTTTGATTTGGCGATATTTCTTTTAAGTTTTATTATTTTCTGCTAGATAATGAACGAATGAAGACTTATTCGTTCATTGTCTTGCAGCTGTGCATGATGACTTATATAATTTTAAAACATTTCACATTAACTTAATCAGAACTATTATTTATGAAACATAAACAAGTGACAATGTTTGAGGTGACATTTTATACAACTTTTAAGCGTTATATATACCAATTGTTTTTGCTATAACGCATTAAAGCTTAGTAATTTTTTTTATTTGAAATGTGACTTTTAATTAGTCAAATATATGTATATACAGTAATGTGAGAACTTATTAATGCCAAAAACTACCATCTTTCCAAGTATTTACATTAAAATAAGCTGATGATTTTTCATGAAAATACTTTTACAGGCGCGTAATAAGGAAATATCTATCCATTAACTGAATGTTGCCTATTTTCAAAAACAAAACTCCTTAAATGCATTGCTATCAACATTAAAAACATTTATTCGATCGATTAAGTATTGCAAAAGAAAAAAATTTCATTAAAATGATTCATTCATTAAATTCCTCATTTTCCATCTTGTCCATTAAAATGAGCTTCGTAATTCATATTACGAGGCACAAAAAAAATTGTACCTTTAGTTAAAATAAATTTCTTCTTAGAGAAAATGTTTTTTTTTTTACCCAAAAGAAACTAGTAGTTTTTTTCCAAGCTCGATAAATGTCAACATTTCTCAGAATGGTAGAAATGAAAGGAAAAAAAATGTGTATGTTATTTTTGTTTTGGGTTCCAAAGAAAAACATTAAGCGATTAAAATTTCAAGCAACAGAAACATTTGTACTTAAGATAATGAGTCTCGGAGGGATTTAAATGGAAGTAGTTAAATCTTCCCTCTTCTCGAGAAATAATTTAGATATTTAATTTGTCTAAGAGAATCCTAAATTGTTTTCGTACCACTTTCGAATTTACAAGCTCAAAAAAAGGTTTCTAATTATTATCTTTAATGAGGAAACCTTTAGGAGGATTTCGAGACGAATTTTTGTAACAAAAACCAAATTGAGAACGTGACATTTAATTGTAAATACCTTCTTTTAAACAAAAAATCCATGGAATTTCCATGGAATCCATGGTTTGTTTCATTGCATCATGGCATCAAACATTGAATAATTAAATTACTTTTTTCTTAATAAATGAATTATAATAAAAAAAAATATTTTTATTAATAATATGCAAATAGTCTCTCCATCATATAAAACAACTTTTAATATATGGCGCAGTGAAATTCTTAAATATTCCACATTATTGTTGGTTCAAATACGATCCCTACAGATGACATGCATTTCAAACACAGCATTAATGAGAGAGTGGAAATTGAAGAAAGAAGAAAATGCAAATTATTTCAACCTTGTGAATAAATGTATTTTGACATTAACATAATCACTTTTTTTGCCATCTCATAAAATCGGTATTGTAACATTTTTTCTCACTGGAAGAGTTTTGCATTTCATTCCCAGGAAAAAGGAATGTATATTCTTTGATAAATAAAATGTAATAACATGTTACATGCATATTAATAATACATAATAAATAAAATGTAATAACAACCCATCAGTCAAATTTGACAGAAGACAAGCAGTATTTTGGGTAGTTATATTACATGCAATTGGTATTTTATACTAATGAGAACGACCTGTCACTGAAATCGGATAGAAGATATTCAGTGCCATGGATGATAGGAGATGGGATATGGACTACGCCATGAGTTGCTCTTTCGTGATTGGTGATAAGCCATGAGCTGTGAAATGTCTACTCAATTGAGAAGTGAGAGATGCTGATCCCCCCACCTCCCCAACGGATTTTCTTAAAGGAAGGTTTTTGGAGAAAAAAGAGAGTTCTGGAACGATTCGCTCTCTCACTTCTTGTCATGAAAGACATTATGTATGTAAATAAATGACTCCCAAGGTCTGCGGTACCACACTCAGAGGCAATGAAAAAATATCAATAATGACATCAAAATTCAAGTTTCGGGCCCTGGAATATTCGATGTAAGGCTCTAACGAAAAGTTCGAAAAGCGCACCTAATAAGAAGAGCACCTAATAAAAGAGCACCAGTGGCACATGGCTGGCAGCTATAGTTCCCACTTTTTATTTTGTAAGTATCTATTCACGTATCAGAAATCGTGGAAGTCCCTAGCATCGGGATTACCCATGCGTAACTATTTTTATTACTATTACCACCAGATGCTATATATTTTTCATACATATGAATACGTTCAAAATTTTGATACAAAATTTTAAAATTTATCACGTTAATAACTTAAACTTATTAAATACAGGATTAATAAATCTTACTTTATTTTGTAATAACAAATATCAGGCCTTTCCCGTACTCATAAACTTTCTGCTCGGGCCAGGGCCAATTGCAATTTGCCATCCTATTGTTACACCACTTATTGCAAAAACTATCCAAATCAAGACTATCCAAAACTACACAAGTTCTGTCACAATTCTGTTTCCTCACAATTTTTTTATACCCTTTTCCGAATGTCTCATTTAATAGAACCACGATCGTGTCTTAACATACATATTATTAGTTAAAATCGATAATTATTAAATAAAACACTTAAAAAGTAATGGATAATTTACAATACACAGTTATTAGTTGAATCTCTTTTCTTTCTGTCCAAGAAAACTTCCGAACAACCATTCCTTTCTCCCAAAGTGATAAAATCAGTAAACAAGACAGAAAAAAGAAACAAAGAGAGTAGGAAAGAAAGAAAAAAAAACTTTCATTTCGAAAATGACGACAATAAAAAGCAGTTTGTCAAGTTGAAAACCTCCTTTTGAGGACCGAAAAATTTCTTTTATAGCCAAGACAATTTCCTAAATTACTTTTCACGAAACGGCCCAGGATTTACTTGTTCATTTTTTATCCCCATTGCTGTCATTGGCGGAATCCGAAGCCGTCACTTTAAAGTCGCCCAACTAAACGCCAAAAAACCGATGCTGTCACTTTAAACGATATGTCCTTCGCAACCAAGCCCGCCAATAGGGATTTGCCGATTATTCAGATAGGCATCCGCAAGGAATTTTTCTTGTTTTCTTTTTCCCCTATCGCCCTTGAAACCGTTGTTTTTCTTGGAGAAACAAAAGCTTTCCCCAAGAGATAAGGAGCTGTAGATGTGTGCAGAGATAGATAAAGTGTTCTGTCCTTTTATACAGTTAAGAGGAGAAATACTTTCTGGTCCAATAAAATAAATTATTTGTTAAAGTACGGAGTACTTATGGACATGACAAAAATTTTTGAAGAAGAGATAAGACAACATGATGTATTTTTTGCAATTTGAAGGATTTTAAAAGTATACAGGAACTACGAAATGTGCTATGGATTATATACTTACAAAAATAATGGTTTGTATAAGAAAAGTTGCTTTAACAGTAAATATGTTAAAATAAATCATATTTGCATGAAGATATTTCTTAAAAAACTTTATTTTATTATGTGTGTGTGGTGTGTATGTGTGTGTGTGTGTGTGTGTGTGTGTGTGTGGCGTGCATGTGTGTGTGTGTGTGGCGTGCGTGTGTGTGTGTGTGGCGTGCGTGTGTGTGTGTGTGTGTGTGTGTGTGTGTGTGTGTGTGTGTGTGTGTGTGTGTGTGTGTGTGTGTGTGTGTGTGTGTGTGTATGTATGTGAGTGTGTAAGAATTAATAACTTTAATTTTGTAACAATAAATGACAGATATTTCCTGTATTTTCCTGCCGGGGCCCGTGGCAATTTTTCCGTCTTGCCACCCCATTATTATGCCACTAATTGCAATAGTTACTGCAATACTTTTCAAAGCTATACAAAGTTTTTATCACAATTCTGCTTCCTCAAAGTTCCAAAAAGTTCTTATATATCCTTTTCCGAAAATCTCATTTAATAGATCTGCAATCGTGGTCTTAATATACATCTGTATATATAATAAGCAGTGTCGTTGTTATTAGTTAAAATCGATAATTATTAAATAAAACACTTCAAAAATAATGGATAATTTACAAAATAGATTTATTAGTTGAAGTTTTTTTATTTCTGTCCAATAAAACTTCCGAACAACCATTCCTTTTTTCCAAAGTAATAAAATCAGTAAGCAAGCCCGGAAACAGAAACAAAGAGAGGAAAAAAAACTTGCATTTCGAAAATGACGACAATAAAAAGCAGTATGTCAAGTTGAAAACCTAGTGCTTCCTTTAGTGGTGCGAAAAATTTCTTTTATAGCCAAGACAATTTCCTAAATTACTTTTCACGAAAAGGGCCGGAATTTACTTGTTCATTTTTTATCCCTATTGCTGTCATTGGCGGAATCCGAAGCCGTCACTTTAAAGTCGCCCAACTAAAAGCCAGAAAGCCGATACTGTCACTTTAAACGATATGTCCTTCGCAGCTAAGCCCGCCAATAGGGATTTGCGATTATTCAGATAGGCATCCGCAAGGAATATTTCTTGGTTTTTTTTTCCCTATTGCTATAAACCGTTGTTTTTCTTGACGAAACAAGAACTTTCCCCAAGAGATAGGGAGCTGTAGATGTATGCACAGATAGATAAAGTGTTCTGTCCTTTATACGGTTAAAGAGGTGAAATACTTTCTGGGACAATAAAATAAATTATTTGTTGAAAATTTTTGAAGGAGAGATAAGACAACATGATGTATTTTTTGCAATTTGCAGGATTTTAAAAGTATACATGTGCTACGAAATGTGCTATGGATTTTATATTTTAAAAAATAATTTATGGTGATATAAGAGTTGCTTTAAAAGTAATATGGTAAAATCAATCTTATTTCCATGAAAATTAAAAAAAAACTTTTATTTTATATATGTATATTATTTACTTATTTTTATTTATCTAACCGTAATACGCCTTTTGTCTATTGAATCTTTTTAATGTTTTTGTCATATAATAGCTAATATCGTATTATTGATTCAATTAGACAACATACGTTGAAATCAAGACGTTTAAAACTACTATTTCAAGTAATTTTTCAGTTTAATATGCCCTTTTATTTAATATGAACACAGAGATCTATCCCAAATCTGCTTCCTCACAATTCTCTCAAAGTTCTTATGTACCCTTTTCCGAATGTCTCTCTTAATAGATCTACAATCGTCGTCTTAATATATATATATATATAAAGTGATGTCGTTGTTATTAGTTAAAATCGATAATTATTAAATGAAACACTTAAAAACTAATGGATAATTTAAAATACAGAGTAATTAGTTGATTTTTTTTTTATTTCTGTCCAATAAAACTTCAGAACAGCCATTCCTTTCTTCCAAAGTGATAAATCAGTAAACAAGCCCGAAAAAAAGAAACAAAGAGAAGAAAGAAAAAAAAACTGTCATTTCGAAAATGACGACAATAAAAAGCATTTTGTCAAGTCGAAAACCTAGTGCCTTCTTTAGAGGACCGAAAAATTTCTTTTATAGCCAAGACAATTTCCTAAATTACTTTTCACGGAAAGGGCCGGGATTCACTTGTTCATTTTTTATCCCCATTGCTGTCATTGGCGGAATCCGAAGCCGTCACTTTAAAGTCGCCCAACTAAACGCCAGAAAACCGATGCTGTCACTTTAAACGATATGTCCTTCGCAGCCAAGCCCGCCAATAGGGATTTGCCGATTATTCAGATAGGGAATTTTTCTTTTTTCCCATCGCCCATTGCTTGAAACCGTTGTTTTTCTTGGCGAAACAAAAACTTTCCCCAAGAGATAGGGAGCTGTAAATGTGTACAGAGATAGATAAAGTGTTCTGCTCCTTTTTACAGTTAAGAGGTGAAATACTTTCTGGGACAATAAAATAAATTATTTGTTAAAGTACCGAGTACTTATGGCCATGACAAAATTTTTTGAAAGAGAGATAAGGCAACATGATGTATTTTTTGCTATTTGCAGGATTTTAAAAGTATACAAGAACTGCGAAATTTGCTATGAATTACACACTTTAAAAAATAATGGATGGTGAAAGGAAAGGTGCTTTAAAAGTAACCTGCTAAAATATATCATATTTGTATGAAACTTTTAAAATAACACATGTATGTGTGTGTGTGTGTGTGTGTGTACATAATTTTTTTTATTCATTCAAATTTGTGTATTGAATCTTTTCAATGTTTTATATACTAATATTTTATTTTTGATTCAAGGAGACAATAGCTGTAAGATAAAAGTGTCCATAATTTATTTATTAATGAGAGTCGGCTTTCTATTTCATTTACGTAGTTCCTATACACTTTGCGTTACGACTAACTCAAATTTTATATTTAATTTATCGATTATTATTGTACAAACATGAAATTTAAAATCAAATTGTTATATTAGCATGAAACTTTCAGTCACACTTATAGAAATTTTTAAAAACTATAAATTTTCTGGTTTTTAATGGTATTTTCGTTCAATTTTCATGAAATAGTCGGAATAATTTACAATTTATTTTATTTATTTTTATAGTCGAAATAATTTACATAATTTATTAATGTAATTATTAATGCTTGTAAATAATTTTTTGATGTTTATATTTAAAATCCCATATTAAAACTTGTTAATTAAAATATCAAAAAATTAAATTTTGATACATGGAGTGTTTTAACAGTTTTAAAGAAATATTTAAATAAAATAGAAAACTGATCCTCATAACTCAATTATAAAAAGATTTTTAATACGTTTGATTAAGAAAAATCATTTTATATTAAAAAAATTAAATAATGTAAAAAAACTTATATTTAATTTTTTTTTTTCAGTTTACATTATTCCTTTAAGAAGAAAAGTTAGCAGAAACAGTTAGATCAGTAAGCTTAAGACGATTCAGGTAGGCATATTTGTTGAAAGAAGACAACAATGGTATCTTAAAGTGGTCTATGAATAAAATTGCCAATAGCCTATCTGATTTGCGTGGAAGAAATGCTGATTACAGTTACTAGAAACAAAAAGTATCTGTGACAGCAAATTCATTTAATTTTAAAACTTCCATCTCTTAACAAAATTGTAAAAAATAATGTTATAATCACTTCTTTCGTATATCTGGCAACTCCTACTGTAGCGCATCAGCAGCACCCTCTCTATGTTGACTGATTTCCCCCCTCCCCCCCCAATAGTGGTCAAGGACTATTTTGATGCTGATGAATGTAACATCTTGCCTTTTTTTGTAATTAATATTTGATGTTTGTTGCATAACTTGGCCCATCATAATTAACCCTAGTTCCTCCTTTCACAATATATCATTTAGACCAGGGGTGTTAATCTTTTTATACCCACCACCCATTTTTTTGTATCTGTTACTAGAAAAATCTTCTAACCACCCACGGGTTCCACAGTTGTGGTGATTTATAACCTAGGGAACTAACTTTACCTTATAAAACTTACAAAGCACAGTTACAGCAAGTTAAAGCATATTATAATTTCCTACGGAATATTGTATGTTGGACTTTTGTAGTCGGTAAGTTTGGCAGAATAAATATTCATAAAACAACCTACTGTAATTAAATCTATCTCTTTATACTTCGCATACAAGCATGAAGTCGGGTGAAATAACATTTAATTAATAGAATTATTAATGATATCCCTAATGCTGATGCTGTCAATCTAAATACTGGTCAATTTTTGTAAGGAATAAACAAAGGTCTATTTCGGAAATATACAGGCAATTTCTTTCTTTGGTTATAGCATCATTAACAGCACTAAAAATTGATTTCATGAGATATTAAGTAGGGAAAGGTATTAATAAACAATATCATTTTCTACATATTTGTATATAACAGGCCTTTTTAAACAATACTTGAAAATTCTTCGATTTTAACATTTTTAAAAAAATCAGTTAAATTTAAAAAATGGTAAGTGTTTCAGTAACCGACAAAATCCCTACAGCTCACCATGATAATCACAACGAACATAAATTTACAAGTGACGACGATATACTCCCAAATAATATAGGAAACTAATATTGTTGCTAATTTGGCTAATTTATTATCGATAATTTAGTATAGTTAAACTAGCTTAAAAATATTAGTGATTTCGCCATAACGAACGTAAATTAATAAGTGAGAAGATTGACTCCCAAATAATATAGTAAACTAATATTGTTGCTAATTTGGCTAATTTATTATCGATAATTTGGAATAGTTAGACTGATTTAAAAATTTTAGTGATTTCGCCACAACGAACATAAATTAACAAGTGACGAAGATTGACTTTTCCCAAATAATATAGTAAATTAATAATATCTTTTAACTTTCCCAATATAAAATGATAAGATGCCAATAGCACACAACCAGACAATTAAATATGCATGGATGATGTTTTAAAGTTGTTTCAAATGCAAAATAAAACTTTTACAAAAGGAGATAAAATTTCATTTCATTTTATTAGAATTTTGGCTAAAATCTAATGCATATAAGAAAAAAAGTAAAATATAATCACAAAAGTATTATTTAAAAACATTAAAAGAAACCTATACATCAAATTCATTGAATTAGAGGTATCAAATTAAGTATGTATATCCCTTTATTCGTAACGAGGTTTTAAAGTGTTCTTTAAAAAGAATTATAAATAATCTTGCATCAACATGCCACTTCTAACACTTTTCAATATCCGACTTAAATTGTCTTTGTTTAATCTAATTCATAATTAAGGCTTCACGTTCTTCGAAATGCAGCAAAAATCAGCCAGCAACTCATCATCTATCAACGTCAACGTTCTACTTTGTAGCGCTGCAGGCATTCTATTCTCGTAAGAATTAGATATCTAGAATCATTTTATTACTTTACTATGAGCTTTTATTTAGTTTGCAGCAAAATCAAAAAGTTTTTCTCAATAATTCTGAATAGATTTAAGATTTTAAGAGCATCTAAAATCAAGTTGAATTTTTTCATTATTTACTGCTAATTCCTTTCGAAATGCAGTTAGTAGAACTTTCGTAATATTTGTTTGGCTCCTGTTGTATAATGTCTGCAATCTCATTATTGACTTATTAGCATGTTAATTAAAAACATGCATTAAACATCGAGGAAGATCTTAGAGATTAACGGAATTACGTTTTCTCAAAGGCTGTTAGGAAAATATTTCAACTTTCCGATCGGACGTTTTCTGCCTTGTAACGAATTCTTTTACGTATGGGCATATTATTAAATGAAGAAATTAAGAAGTCATTTACAAAAAAAATATGCTTACATAAATCAATATAAACTTTTTTTTTTTTTTTTTTTTTTTTTGTTATTAATACATTTTCTTTTTTTATAAAAAAATACTAAAAATATCAATTTTTTATAAAAAAATACTAAAAATACCAATTTTTTATAAACTAAATACCAAATTATTTATGACAATATCATTTATTTACATTATTTTATTATTAATCGCGTTCCACTGATGTGTGGTACGAATAGCTTCCAATAAGGAAAGGACTTTTCCTTCCAGGGAAATCTTTTAGTGATAATTGTATCGCATTTGTGTGTTGTATGGGATAAAAACCAAGTAAACTCCCTCCAGACAGCCTGATTGAGACTCTTCACACACATTTTTATAATGATCATGAGTCTCCTATTTTTGAAAGCTGTTATTACCATGGAACCACATCATGGGGCCCATCTGATAAACTGTGCATTCGAATTTGAGCTTCCCTGCACCCTAACAACGCACGTTACCATGGGACCTCATCACATTAATTTTGAAAAAATACAAATTATTTTTATAAAAAAGTCGGAAGTCGGATTATGGTACCCGGCTCTTTCAAAAATTCTCGACTCCAGACTTTTTCCTCTCATCCTTAATTATGAATCTGCCTTAATCAGAACAATGAAAAATATCCAATTACTTCTCAGTACACCTGTTAAAGAAGTGGGGAGATGCCTTCGACGAGAACTTCCAGATGTAGCTGACCCACATTTCTTTTTTGTATTGTAGAATTCTAATCGGGTATTCCTATTTTCAAAACATGGCATTGTGTCCCAATCTCCACAAAGTATACTCGTTTTTCATAGCAGATTACTCAACCAACAATATCATATCTTCTTGCATCCATTTTGGCATGCAGTGTCAATAAGCTACTAGCTGGCAATTAAAGGTCCTAATTAATTACCTTCAAATAAGTAAAAGTTTATAATCTTAGTAAAAGTGCAGTGACATTTATGTTTGAGTTTCCTTTTGTACTTTTTTAATATGACTGTAAATTTTCTTAAAACAATAGTAAACCATTTGAAAATTAATTTCTTCGAACATAACTAAACTATTTGTTTAATTAAGGATATTTTGATTGAACTACAGCATAATAGATTGACATGCAAACCTATTATATATTTGTCATTCCATCATGCTGTAGTTGAATCACCATATCCTTAATGAAACAATTAAAATATATAAAACTATATAATATATTTGCATGCCATGCATTATTCTGTAGTTCAATCAAAATATCCTTAATGAAAAAATTAGAATATTCTATATTTTTCAGTTATTCTTTTCTTTTTTCTTGTATTTATCGATTAACCAAATGAAAAATAGATATAACTGTTTATATATTTTTTTAAACTAACTTAAATATAATGACCATAAATTTTAAATGTATCATTTTCTAACTAATTTCCTTATACATTTACCATATTTAATTCCAATTTAAGATATACAATTCACGTTCAAGACAATTAATTCAAAATTCTGATTAACGAATTTGGAATTACAAGTAGAATACTAGTAATAGTTAAAGAATTAACTATTCATTACTGTTCACCATTGTTAAAATGTATGACGCTAATTGCACAATATGTATAAAACTAATCCAATGTGTTAGTCATGATTCTGTAATGATAGGCTTCGGTTCGCGTAAACATCGAACCATCAACTCGATCTCTATAAACATTACTGAGTGTGATTTCGTGCAAAATGCGGTTTAATCATCCTAAACTGTAAGAGAACTGAATTCTGTCAGCAATGTATTCGAGAGTGGATTTTAATTGGAAATTTAACAATCAGAAACTTTAAATGTTTATAGTTGGAGTAGACATAGACTGCTCTCATTGGAAAATCAGTGCGCGACCCTATTACCTCTTTAAATCATATTACGTAACAGACGCCGCCTGAATATATACTTTGGATGGCTAGGTGGTATCTATTTAATATCCTCACAGAATTAGTTTGCATTATTTTAATAATTTAAAATGTATAATGTATGAAAGATGGTAGTAAAATTATTAGTTGGTTGGATGATAATATGATAAATGCATAACAAATATTTATTTAAAACTTTTCTTAAACTGTATACATATTAAAACAATAATGCACAAATATTCTTTCTAATCTTATTAATTTGACCTCTATCGGAATGTTTTTTTTAAGAAATTAGAAATTCAAAAGCTAATAATATTGAGAACAACGATGCCCCTTTCTGGGGCATGGTATATGATCTTTACAAAGATATTAACATTTTTGCATGATATAAATAAATAAATTAGCATTAAATAATTAATTAAAAATCTTTTTACAATAAATTTTTTGCGTGTAATTGTAATTTTAAAGAATATCGACATTTTAAAATCTGATGAGATTCAAATATGGATAAAACGAATATGTTTTGGGATGTCTTTAAAATTTCATTGAAAAATCAGATATAACACTAATTGCCCTACTGCAGTAAATTTAGACTTATATTATTCTGTTAGCTTACTTACATAAAATTATCGGCAAAAATTCCAAAGTAACCAATAGAAATATTTTTAGGAAATATTTTTGCAATATAATTAACATTAAATTCAAATTTCATCTTTTGAAAATTATAGAAATCCCAGTATAATTTTTTTGAACCAAATATGAGTTTTGTTATCAGAGAGCGTCATTTTAATACAGCAGTAAAACAAAATATAAAATACCTTATAAAAAGGTGGAAGGTACCTTCCCATTGAGCATTTTTTAACAATTTTTAAATCAAAATTTAACAACCAAAATACTATAAATATGTCGAATCCATAAACACGATATTCAATGCAAGATTCCTCAACCAAAATACAGATTTCAAATTCATCAACTACATATTTCAATGGCAAAATCCTTGCATCACCAAATCCAGACTTCACATTCCCATGCATTATACAACAACCACCAATACCTAAACCTTCTTTTTTAATACCCAAAAGGGGCAGAACAGGAAAAAACCGAAATTTTTCTCTCCAGTGCGAGTCCCTCCACGACACTTGTCCACAAATTTAAGTGCCGCCCAAAGGGGACATCTATCCTTCTATCTAAACAGTGTCCTTACTGTCCTGGGAAGGAAAGTGCACTTGGGGAGGACAACCGTGACCGGCCTTGTCGTAAAATGTGGAGGGTTCCGGTTTTAATGCGAGGTAATCGAGGATTTCGTTCCCTCGGAAGAGAAAAGTATTTCATCCCACTGATAGAAACCGGAGACAAATGTTTCGGGAAAGAGATGATCTCGAGATTGATGGATCGATTGGGAATAGATGGTGCGTCCTGAGTGTTTTGTTTTTCTTGGAGCTGCAAGTGAAGGATGACTCTCAACAAAAAAAATTCCAATGCACTTCCTGTACATTTCTGAGCAAAAACTGAAGAGCTCGTTATATACGTTTTATTATGAAAACAGTATTAGCTTTTGTATAAATATTTTTTAAATGAAAAAGACTTTATGGTTCATCAGAATTAATTTTTGTATAACTATTTCTAAAATGAAAAGAATTTTATGGCTGATTAATATTTATTTTTAGATAAATATTCTTTTGAAAAGGCAATATTAATTGGTTAGGCAATATTAATTTTTCTATAAATATTTATATAATGCAAAAAACTTTTCAATTTATCAGTATTAATTTTTGAATAAATATTTTTATAAGGAAATCGAGTTTTCTCAGTTGATCAATATTAATTTTTTATGAATATTTTTATAATAAAAATGATTTTATCAATATTTATTTTTGGATAAATATTATGAAAATAACTTTTTACTTAGGCGATATTAATTTTTATATAAATATTTTTATAATGAAAATGATTTTATCAATATTTATTTTTTGGATAAATATTATGAAAATAACTTTTTACTTAGGCGATATTAATTTTTATATAAATATTTTTTTAATGAAAATGACTTTTCGGTTGATCAATATTAATTTTTATATGAATATTTTTATAATGAAAACAACTTTTAAGTAGATAAATTTTATCTTTTTATAAATACTTTTATGTTGAAAAGATTTTTGTGGTTGATCAATGTTTATTTTGGTATAATTATTTTTCTATGAAAATAACCTTTTATTTGGGCAATATTTATTTTTATATAAAAGTTTTTATACAATAGAAAAAATATTGCTCTTTATAATAATAAATATTTTATACAACTTTTAAGTGTCATATATAGTGTTACCGTAGAACGCTTTTGCTACAATATATTTAAATTTTAGTAAATGTTATTTTTTATTGGAAATGTGACTTTTAGTTAGTCAAATATATTCATACAAAGTAATGAGTGAACTTATTAATGCCAAAAATTAACATGTTTCCAAATATTTACATTAAAATAAGATTTTTCATGAAAATCCTTTCACAGGTACGTAATAAGAAAATACCTCTCCATTAACTGAATGTTGGTTATTTTCAAAACCAAAATTCATTAAATGCATTGCTATCACCATTAAAAACATTTATTCGATCGATTAAGTATTGCAAAAAAGAAACTTTCATTAAAATGTTTCATTTATTAAATTCCTCATTTTCCATCTTGTCCATTAAAACGATCTTCGTAATTCATATCACGAGACGCACAAAAAAAAATGTAACTTTAGTTAAAATAAACTTCTTCTTAGTGAAATTTTTTTTTTCTTTACCCAAAAATAACTAGCAGTTTTTTTCCCAACCTCGATAAATGTCAACAATTCCCAGAATGGTAGAAATGAAAAGGAAAAAAAATGCATGTTATTTTTGTTTCGGTCCAAAGAAAAACATTAAGCGATTAAAATTTCAAGCAAGAGAAACATTTGTACTTAAGATAATGAGTCTAGGAGGGATTTAAATGGAAGTGGTTAAGTCTTGCCTCTTCTTTGAGAAATAATTTAGATATTTAATTTGTCTAAGAGAATCCTAAATTGTTTTCGTACCTCTTTCGGATTTACAAGCTCAAGAAAGGGTTTTTAATTATTATCTTTAATGAGGCAACCTTTAGGAGGATTTCAAGAAGAATTTTTGTAACAAAAACCAAATTGAAAACGTGATATTTAATTGTAATTACCTGTTTTATAAGAAAATCCCATTCATTTCAATAAGGTTTAATATAAATAGTAGTTTATTTGAAGTTTGTTTCATTGCATCATAACATCAAACATGGAATAATTAAATTCTTAAATTCTTCGAGTTATAATAAAAAAATATTTTTTTTAATAATATGCAGAGTCTTTCCTCCATATAAAACAACGTTTAACGCTGTTGTGGTGAACTTTTTAAATATTCTACATTATTCCAACAAATAATGCTCAATTTGGTTCAAACATAAAGGGCCTTTCATTGCATCATAACATCAAACGTAGAACTCTCCAGAAATGGCATCTGGAAATCACACCACTTTGCTCCTTTTGGTAATGGATAAAGAGCCTTTCAGCGTTACTGATTTACTGTGTCTCTCCGGTGGCAATATTGGAAGTTTCTATTGGGTTTTAAAATGAGCTCTCTTAATTCAGAAGCCGATCATATCAACCCACGAAAAAAAAATATAGAAAAGATTGTTAATTGTGTTCAATTAATCGTCTGTATTAGTTATAGCAGAATATTATTTATTGATCAGAATTGCATAATGTTACAGTAAATTATTTTTCTTTAATGTTTTGATAGTTAAATATTGCATCAGAAAGAAATATTGAATTGGCGAGAATTTGTAATAAAGGTGTTTTTGAAAAAAAATTGCCGTTAAATTTGGCGAGAATTTGCATTAAATGTGATTTTGCAAAAGAAAAAATGGGCGTTTAATTTGGCAATATTTCTTGTAAGTTTTATAATTTTCTACAAGATAATGGACGAATGAATGCGTGAGAACTCACACAATTTTAAAAAATTCGACATTAACTTCATCTGAACTATAATTTATTAGACGTGGACAAGTTGAGGTACGTGGACAAGTGACAATGCTTGAGATGACATTTTATATAAATTTTAAGCCTTTATATATTCCTATTGCTTTTGCTAGTATGTATTTAAAGCTTAGTAATTTTTAAAATTTGAAATGGGACTTTTAACTAGTCAAATATATTCATACAAAATAATGAGAGAACTTATTAATGCCACAGATTAACATCTTTCCAAATATTTACATTAAAGTAAGATGATTTTTCATTAAAATCCCTTTTACAGGTACGTAATAAGAAAATAGCTATCCATTAACTGAATGTTGCCTATTTTCAAAAACAAAACTCCTTAAATGTACTGCTATCAACATTAAAAGCATTTATTCGATCGATTAAGTATTGCAAAAAAAACTTTCATTAAAATGATTCATTCATTAAATTCTTCATTTACCATCTTGTCCATTAAAATGAGCTTCGTAATTCATATCAAGAGACAACAAAAAAAAATATGTAACTTTAGTTAAAATAAATTTCTTCTTAGAGAAATTTTTTTTTTACCCAAAAGAAACTAGTAGTTTTTTTCCAAGCTCGATAAATGTCTACATTTCTCAGAATGGTAGAAATGAAAGAAAAAAAATTTTTGTTATTCTTGTTTCGGCCCAAAGAAAAACATTAAGCGATTAAAATTTCAAGCAACAGAAACATTTGTACTTAAGATAATGAGTCTCGGAGGGATTTAAATAGAAGTGGTTTAAATCTTCCCTCTTCTCGAGAAATAATTTAGATATTTAATTTGTCTAAGAGAATCCTAAATTGTTTTCGTACCTCCTTCGGATTTACAAGCTCACAAAAAGGTTTTTTAATTGTTATCTTTAATGAGACAACCTTTAGGAGGATTTCGGGGCGAATTTTTGTAACAAAAACCAAATTAAAAACGTGATATTTAATTGCAAATACCTTTTTTAAAAGAAAAATTCATGCATTTTAATAAGGTTTGTTGTAAATAATAGTTTATTCGAAGTTTGTTTCATTGTATCATAACAACAAACATGTAACTCTCCAGAAATGGCCTCTGGAAATCACACCACTCTGCTACTTCTGGAACTGGATAAAGGGCCTTTCAAGTTTACTGATTTACTGTATCTCCCCGGAGTAAATACGAGAAATTTCTATTGAGTTTTAAAATGAGCTCTCTTAATTCAGAAGCCGATCATATCGACCCAAGAAAAAAAAATGAAGAAAAGATTGTTAATTGTGTTCAATTAATCGTCTTTATTAGTAATAACAGAATATTATTGATTGGTCAGAATTGCATAATTTTACAGTAAATTATTTTTCTTCTTTGTTTTGATAGTTAAATCAGAAAGAAATATTGAATTAGCAATAATTTGCAATAAAGGAGTTTTTGAAAAAAAAATATTGGCGTTTAATTTGGCGATATTTCCTTTAACTTTTATCATTTCTGCAGGAAAATGAACGAATGAAGACTTATTCGTACATTGTCTTCTGCGTGTAGACTTATATAATTTAAAAGAATTTTACATTAACTTAATCAGAACTATTATTTATGAAACATAAACAAGTGACAATGTTTGAGGTGACATTTTATACAACTTTTAGGCGATATATATTCCTATTGGCTTTGCTACAACGTATTTAAAGCTTAATAAGTTCTTTTTATTTGAAATGTGACTTTTAACTAATCAAATACATACATGTACAGTAATAAGATAACTTATTTATGCCAAAAATTAACATCTTTCGCAAGATTTACATTTAAATAAGCTGATGATTTTTCATGAATATCCTTTTACCGGCACGTAATAAGAAAATACCTATCCATTAACTGTGTGTTGCTTATTTTCAAAACCAAAATTCTTTAAATGCTTTGCTAGCAACATTAAAAACATTTATTCGATCGATTAAGTATTGCAACAACAAAAAGAAACTTTCATTAAAATGATTCATTCATTAAACTCCTCATTTTCCATCTTGTCCATTAAAATGAGCTTCGTAATTCATACCACGAGACAAAAAAAAAATGCAACTTTAGTTAAAATAAATTTCTTCTTAATGAAAATATTTTTTTTGACCTAAAGAAAAACTAGCAGTTTTTTTTTCCAAGCTCGATAAATGTCAACATTTCTCAGAATGGTAGAAATGAAAAAAAAAGTATGTTATTTTTGTTTTGGCCCAAAGAAAAACATAAAGCTATTAAAATTTCAAGCAACAGAAACATTTGTACTTAAGATAATGAGTCTCGGAGGGATTTAAATAGAAGTGGTTAAATCTTCCCTCTTCTCGAGAAATAATTTAGATATTTAATTTGTCTAAGAGAATCCTAAATTGTTTTCGTACCTCCTTCGGATTTACAAGCTCACAAAAAGGTTTTTTAATTGTTATCTTTAATGAGACAACCTTTAGGAGGATTTCGGGACGAATTTTTTTAACAAAAACCAAATTGAAAACGTGATATTTAATTGTAAATACCTTTTTTTAAAACAAAAATTTCATGCATTTCAATAAGGTTTATTATAAATAATAATTTATTTGAAGTTTATTTCATTGCATCATAGCATCAAACAGGGAATACTCGTTTCTTTATAAACGAGTTATAATAAAATATATATTTTTATTAATAATATGCAGATAATCTCACCACCATATACTACAGCTTTTAATATATGGTGTAGTGAAATTCTTAAATTATCCACATTAGAAGACCTTGGCCTACCATGGGGATGCTGCGCCATTAAAAAAAAAGAAGCAGCCATCCATTATTTATTAGAAACTAGTACCCATTTTCATTCTTATCAATTAAGCTTTTTCAATGATTATTAAAATTGATTCAGTAGAACTCACAGGTTCTCCAACTATTGTTTGTGCAACTTGGGCAGTCAGTAGTATCCAACAACTTCTTAGCAGTTTACATAGATATAAAAGAGCACACAATCTACTGGCCTAGTGTACAACGAACTGCTGCTTGATATAAAAGACATAATACATCTAAATAAATTAACCCCAATGTCTGCAATACAGCAGTCAAGAACAGTTGAATGTTAAGGAGGGGCGATAATAGTCTTCTGTCATTTGGAGCTTTAATAAAAATATGCGGAGATAAAACCATAAAGAAGAGAATATATAAGTTTAAAAAAACTATTCGTATATTTTTTATCTGCTATATAAAATTTGAAAGTAAATAACTACGGTTTTCCCGGGTTAGAATTATAATGTAAAAAATTTTTAATTGCATTTCATTCATCATATTTATTATAATTATATTGATAAAAAGATTATGAATATAATTATATTCATTCATCATTTTGTAATAATAAATGTCCTCTAATAATAAATGTCTCTCTAATTGGGCTGGAGCCCGTGGCAATTTGCTCGTATTGCCACCCTATTGTTACACTACTGATTGCAACAATTGTTACAAGATTATTCCAAAATATATAGAGATCTATCACAATTCTTTCAAAGTTCTTATTTACCCTTTTCCGAATGTCTCATTCAATAGATCTACGATTGTGGTCTTAATATGCATATATACACATACACATTATATAAACACACACACACACACACATATATATATATATTATATAAAATACGCCGTGCCATTTTTATTAGTTAAAATCGATTAATATTAAATAAACACTTAAAAAGTAATGGATAATTTACAATATAGAGTTATTAATTGAAGCTTTTATATTTCTGTCCAATAAAACTTCCGAACAACCATTCCTTTCTTCCAAAGTGATAAAATCAGTAAACAAGCTTGAAAAAAGAAACAAAGAGAGAAAGGAAAGAAAAAAAAACTGTCATTTCGAAAATGACGACAATAAAAAACAGTCTGTCGACAATAAAAAGCAGTTTGTCAAGTTAAAAACCCGGTGCTCCTTTAGAGGACCGAAAAATTTCTTTTATAGCCAAGACAATTTCCTAAATTACTTTTCGCGAAAAGGGCCGGGATTTACTTGTTCATTTTTTATCCCTATTGCTGTCATTGGCGGAATCCGAGGCCGTCACTTTAAAGTCGCCCAACTAAACGCCAGAAAACCGATGCTGTCATTTTAAACGATATGTCCTTCGCAGCCAAGCCCACCAATAGGGATTTGCCGATTATTCAGATAGGGAATTTTTCTAGTCTTTTTTTTTCCCCCAATCACCCATTGCTTAAAACCGTTGTTGTTTTTCTTGGCGAAACAAAAACTTTCCCCAAGAGATAGGGATCTGTACATGCGGGCAGAAATAGATAAATTGTTCTGTTCCTTTGTACAGTTAAGAGGGGAAATACATTAACAAAATAATTTATTTTATTGTCCTAGAAAATATCGAGTACTTATGGACATGACGACATTTTTTGAAGGAGAGATAAGACAACATGGTGTATTTTTTGCAATTTGCAGGATTTTAAAAGTATACAAGAACTACGAAATCTGCTATGAGTTTTATAGTTCCAAAAATAATGGATGGTGATAGAAGAGTTGCTTTAATAGTAATATGATAAAATAAATCATATTTGCATGAAAATTAAAAAAAAACTTTTATGTATAAAACTTTATATGTATATTATTTACATATTTTTTTTATTTATATAAACGTAATACGCCTTTTGTCTATAAAATCTTTTTAATGTTTTTGCCGTATAATAGCTAATATCTTATTGTTGATTCAATTAGACAACATACGTTGAAATCAAGACGTTTAAAACTATTATTTCAAGTAATTTTTCAGTTTAATATGCCCTTTTAATTTAATATGAACACAGAGATCCCAATTCTACTTCCTCACAATTCTCTCAAAGTTCTTATATATCCTTTTCCAGATGTCTCATTAAATAGGTCTATGATCGTGGTCTTAATATATATCTATGTATATAATAAGCAGTGTCATTGTTATTAGTTAAAATCGATAATTATTAAATTAAATACTTAAAAAAATAATGGAAAATTTACAATATAGAGTTATTAGTTGAAGCCTTTTATTTCTGTCGAATAAAACTTCCGAACAATCCTTCCTTTCTTCCACATTGATCAAATCAGTAAACAAGCCAGAAAAAAGAAACAAAAAGAGGGAAAAGAAAGAAAAGAAAGAAAGAAAAAACTTTCATTCCGAAAATGACGACAATAAAAAGCATTTTGTCAAGTTGAAAACCTAGTGCCTCCTTTAGAGGAGCGAAAAATTTCTTTTATAGCCAAGACAATTTCCTAAATTACTTTTCACGGAAAGGGCCGGGATTTACTTGTTCATTTTTTATCCCTATTGCTGTCATTGGCGGAATCCGAAGCCGTCACTTTAAAGTTGCCCAACTAAACGCCAGAAAACCGATGCTGTCACTTTAAATGATATGTCCTTCGCAGCCAAGCCCGCCGATAGGGATTTGCCGATTATTCAGATCGGGATTTTTTCTTGTCTTTTTTCCACTATTGCTTTTGAAACCGTGGTTTTTCTTGGCGAAACAAAAACTTTCCCCAGGAGATAGGGAGTTGTAGATGTGTGCAGAGATAGATAAAGCGTCCTGTCCTTTATACGGTTAAAAGGTGAAATACTTTCTGGGACACTAAAATAAATTATTTGTTAAAGTACCGAGTACTTATGGACATGCCACAATTTTTTGAATGAGAGATAAAACAACATAATGTATTTTTTGCTATTTGCAGGATTTTAAAAGTATATATAAGAGCTATGAATTTGCTATGAATTACATACTTTAAAAAATAGTGGATGGTGATAGAAGAGTTGCTTTAAAAGTAATATGGTAAAATAAATCATATTTGAATGAAAATTTAAAAAAAAAAAAAAACTTTTATTTTATATATGTATATTATTTACATATTTTTTAATGTTTTTGCCATATAATAGCTAATATCTTATTATTGTTTCAACTAAACAACAGACGTTTAAAACTACTATCACAAGTAATTTTTCAGTATAATATGCCATTTTTATTTAATATGAACACAGAGATATATCCCAATTCTGCTTCCTCACAATTTTCTGAAAGTTCTCAAATAATTCTCAAATAAATCTACGATCGTGGTCTTATTATATATATCTATATATATATAATATGCAGTGCCCTTGTTAATAGTTAAAATCGATAATTATTAAATGAAACACTTAAAAAATAATTAATAATTACAATAAAAGAATTATTAGCTGAAGCCTTTTGTTTCTATCCAATAAAACTTCCGAACAACCATTCCTTTCTTCCAAAGTGATAAAATCAGTAAACAAGCCCGAAAAACGAAACAAAGACAGGAAAGGAAAAGAAAAAAGAACTTTCATTTCGAAAATGACGACAATAAAAAGCAGTTTGTCAAGTTGAAAACCTAGCGCTACTTTAGAGGACTCAAAAATTTCTTTTATAGCCAAGACAATTTCCTAAATTACTTTTCACGGAAAGGTCCGGGATTTACTTGTTAATTTTTTATCCCTATTGCTGTCATTGGCGGAATCCGAAGCCGTCGCTTTAAAGTCGCCCAACTAAACGCCAGAAACCGATGCTGTCACTTTAAACGATATGTCCTTCGCAGCCAAGCCCGCCAATAGGGATTTGCCGATTATTCAGATAGGGAATTTTTCTTGTTTTCTTTTCCCCCCTATCGCCCATTGCTTGAAACCGTTGTTTTTCTCGGCGAAGTACAAACTTTCTCCAAGAGATAGGGAGCTGTAGATGTGTGCAGAGATAGATAAAGTGTTCTGCCCTCTATAAAGTTAAAAGGTGAAATACTTTCTGGGACAATAAAATAAATTATTTGTTAAAGTACCGAGTACTTATGGACATGACACAATTTTTTGAAGGAGAGATAAGACAACGTGATGTATTTTTCGCTATTTGCAGGATTTTAAAAGTATACATGAACTACGAAATCTGCTATGAATTTGCAGATCTTGCTATCTTTTTGGCATATAGCATCTAATATTTTATTCTTGTTCAAGGAGACAATAGTCGTTGAAATCAAAAAATTACTACTTCGAGTAGTTTTTCAGTATATTATGCCCTTTTTATTTAATATAAACTTTTATATAAACTATAAGAATAAAGAATCCATAATTTATTTATTAGAGAAAGACAGCTTTCTGTTTCATTTACATATTTCCTTCAAACCATTAAAATACTCTTTGCCTAACAATTTCCTTTTTTTAATTGAAATTTTATATTTGAATTATAAATTACTATTATATAAACAAGAAATTTAAAATTAGAGTATTGTACAAGTATGAAACTAAACTTTCAATCATACTTATAGTAAGTTTTAAAATATATATATATTCTGGTTTTTGATGGTATTTTCATCCAATTTTCTTTAAATAATGATTGCTAATGATTTAAAACAAGATTTTAATGGGTTTTTTTTAAATTTTCATACTTGAAATTGATTGTATAAAAGTAATTGATAATTAAAACAAAAAAAAATTAAATTGTGAAACCTAGACAATTTTGAGAATAATGAAAATAAAATAGAAAACTGGATGTCATAACTTAATTATGGAAATATTTTTAATATGTTTGCTTAAGAAAAATCAATTCATGTTAAATAAAAATTAAATAATGTAATAAAACTTTTAAAATTAAAATTTATGATTTCAATTTATACTATTATTTTAAGAAGCAACATATACTATTGCATAATTACCAATACAATTCCTATTGCTATTTTCTCAAAAGATTTAACAGCAATGTAAGAATGTTGTTACATTCTTCTATTACTATTAACATCCAATAAAAAAAGCATGATTACTTATGATAAGTTAAAATTTGTAAGTGATTTTTAGCTCCTTTTTTTTTTCGCTTATGTGTAATGAAAAAGCAAAGAAAAGTCAGCTGGACCAGTAAGCTTAAGATGATCGAAGTAGGCATATTTGCTGAACGAAGACAGCAATGATACGTTAAAGCGGTCTCTGAATAAAATTTTCAATAACGTGTCTGATATTCGTGAATAAAATACTAATTACAAGTACTGTGTATATGTGACTCAACAAATTAATTTAATTTTGAAGCTTCCATCTCTTACCAAAGACTATAAATTAATGTTGTAACCGCTTTCGTATATCTGGCAAGACATACTGCAGCACATCAGTAGCGCCCTCTATACTGATGGATTTTTCAATAATGGTTAAGGACTATTCTGGTATGGATGAATGTAACGCCTTTCCTTTTTTTTTTTTTTTTTGTAATTCGATGTTTGTTACGAAACTTAGGCCCATCATAATTAGCCCCCTTTCACAATATGTCATATAAACCAGGGGCAGTCAACCTTTTTATACCTACCGCCCACTTTTGCATCTCTGTTAGTAGTAACATTTTCTATCCACTCAGATTCCACATTGCGATTAATAAAGTAGGGAAGTAACTATTCCTTATAAAACTTACATAGCTGAGTTACAGCAAGTTAAAGCATAAAATAATAATTTCTTGTGAAATATTTTATTTCAGACTTAGAGAAAGTCTCACATAAAATATTTCACAGTATCCTATATAGTCATATAGTTGGGCAGAATAAATATTTTAAAATAACTTACTGTAGTTAAATACATCTTTTATTTATACTACAAGCATGAAGTCTGATAAAGTTAGTAATTAAATTATTAATATCCCTGATGTTGTGAAACTAAATACTGGATCTCTGGTCAATTTTTTAAGAAACAAACAAAGGTCTCTTTAGGAAATATTCGGACAGTTTCTTTCTTTGGTTATAGTATCGTTAACAGCACTAAAAATTGAATTCACAAGATCTGAAGTAAGGAAAGGTATCAATAAATAATATCATTTTCCACATATTTGAATATGACAGGCAGTTTTTAGCTTTTCTCAAATAATATAAGCTAATAATTTTTTTTATTTTTCCCAGTACAAAATGATAAAATGCCAAAATCTCACAACTAGTTAATTAAATATGCATAGATGATGTTTTAAAGTTGTTTCAAATATAAAATTAAACTTTTACAAAGGGGATAAAAATTTAATTTCATTAGATTAGTATTTTGGGTTAAAATCTGATGCATATAATAAAAAAAATAAAATATATTTACTAAAGCATCAATTGAAAACATTAAAAGACACCTGTACATCAAATTCATTGAATTAGAGGTATCAAATTAAGTATGTATATCCCTATATTTGTAACGAGGCTTCAAAGTGTTCTTTAAAAAGAATTAGAAATAATCTTGCAACGAAATGACACTTCTAACATTATGCAATACCTGACTTAAATTGTCTTTATTTAATCAAATTCATAATTAAGGCTTCACATTCTTCGAAATGCAGCAAAAATCAGCCAGTAAGTCACCATCTATCAACGTCAACGTTCTACTTTGTAACGCATTCTATTCTCATGGGAATTAGATATCTAGAATCATTTTATTCCTTTAGTTTGAGCTCTCGTTTAGTCTACAGAAAAAATAATAATTTTCTCAATAATTCTGAATAGATTTAAGATTTTAAGAGCATCTAAAATCAAGTTGAATTTTTCATTATTTTCTGCTAATTCCCTTCGAAAGGCCGTTAATAGAACTTTTGTAATATTTGTTTGGCTCCTCTTGGATAATGTCTGCAATCTCATTATTGACTTATTAGCATGTTAATTAAAAACATGCATTAAACATCGAGGAAGATCTTAGAGATTAAAGGAATTACGTTTTCTCAGAGGCTGTTAGGAAAATATTTCAAACTTCTAATCAGATATTTTCTGACTTGTAACGAATTCTTTTTTCGTAGGGCATTTTATGAAATGAAGAAATTAAGAGATATGAACAAAATAAAATTAAAATATACCAATATAAATTATATATATTTTATATTTTATTGTTGTCAATACATTTTTCTTTATGACAAAAATACGAAATTAAGTATGACAATATCGTTTAATTACATTATTTTTGTTGAATATTAATCGCTTTATATTGATGTATGGGATCCGATAAGGAAAGGATATTATCTTCCGTGAAGTCTTTTAGGGACAACTGCCCAGCATTTGTGCATTGTACGGATGAAAAACCAAGTAAACGCCCACCAGGCAGCCTGACTTTGTGACATACTTTACTCATGTTGTTGTAATCAGCATCGAGTCTCCTATTTTCTGAAAGCTGTCATTACCATGAAACCACATCATGGTGCCCATCTTATGAACTGTACTTTCTCCTCCCTGTACGTTAACAACAGACGTTACTATAGGTATTATCACACGTAACTCAGTGACAACACATGAGAATGGGGCTCATGGTCAAATCCACTTCTTTCAGAAATGAGACTCAATAATGATTGTAAAACTATGATTAAGAACCTGGCTTTGACGGTCAGACTTCTTGGTTAGAATTTTCTGGATTTCCTCTTATAAACACTCAAATGCAAAAAGGACTGAATCTCCTCTAAGGCATTATTGCATTTTTTTTAATATTCATGTAAATATTATTTATTATCTAAGCACCCAAATTATCTTTTTGGTATTTTTCCAATAGGATCGGGAATTTTCTAGAAACATTAGTACACTTATGAAAATTAATTTCTTTGAATAGAACTAAACTAATTTTTTTACTAAGGATATTTTGATTGAACATTACAGTATAATGCATTGACATGCAAATCTGTTGTATATTTATCAACGCATTATGCTGTAGTTCAGTCAAAATATCCTTAATGAAACAATTCGAATATTTTACATTTTTTTCAATACATGTGCTCGTATTTATCGGTTAGCCAAATGAAAAATTTATATAAATGTTTATATTTAATTTATTTAATAAAATCCATACACATATTTTAATTAACTAATAAGATTAATTCTGGCATTTCAGCTTGATTATAATGAGCATAAATATTAAATATATCCACTTTCCTTATAAATTTAATCTAATTTAAGCTATCCAATTCACGTTCAAGACAATTAATTCCAAATTATGATTAACGAACTCGGAATTACAAATAGAATACTAGTGATAGTTAAAGTATAAACTATTCATTACTGGTCATCATTGTTAAAATGTATAACGCTAATTGCACAATATGTATAAAACTAATCCAATGTGTTAGCCATGATTCTCTATTGATAGGCTTCGGTTCGCGTAAACATCGAACCATCAGCTCGATCTCTATAAACATTACTGAGTGTGAATTCGTGCAAAATGCGGTTTAATCATCCTAAACTGCAAGAGACTGAAATTCTGTTAGCAATGCATTTGAGAGTGGATTTTAATTGGAAATTTAACGAATAGAAACTTTAAATGTTTATAGCTGGAGTAGACATAAACTGCGCTCATTGGAAAATCAGTGCGCGACCCTAGTATTACCTCTTTATATCATATTGCGTAACAGACGCCTCCTGAATATATAGTTCGGATGGCTGGCTAGGTGTTATCTATTTAATTTCCTAATAGAATTAGTTTGCATTATTTTAACTTACTTTTAATAATTTCAGATGTATAATGTGTGGAAGATGGTAGTAAAATTACTGGTAGGTAGGATGGCAATATGATATATGCATAACTATTATTTTGAAACTTTTCTTAAGCTATGTAAATATTAAAACAAAAATACATTAATATGTTTTCTAATTCTTATTAATTTGACCTATATCTGAATATTTGAGTGATTTTTTTTTTAAACTAAAAATTAAGAAGTTAATAATATTCCGAGAAGAATGATGCCCTTTTTTTTGTTCATGATATGAACTGATTCATACAAATAAATTAACATTATTGACTCCTGGCATAGTGACACCGTTCACCGCCAATGAGCATTAGAGGGAAGGTTTAATCCACTGGCGGCTTTGTTGTAGACACTGTTTCAAAAAACGATGAGCTTCGATGGTGTTGTGATATTCAACATTTTGCCTCGGGAGTCGGATTAGCTACGATCCCTAGCTGGTGGGACCCCCTACCGGGTTTTCTCCCCTACGATACGCAAATGCGTTATAAAAAAGTTTAAAAAAAGGCCCCTAAAAGTCCTCCCGGAAAGCACTGCCCTCTTTTTGCAACGACATGGAGCACGAGTCAAACTTGTACCTCTTCTCTCCTTACAAGAAGGACACGGCGCCAACAACAACAACAGTATTACATGCTATAAACACATCAATTAGCATTAATTAAAAATCTTTTTACAAAATTTACTAGAAAATTTTTACGTGAAATTAAAGTTTTAAAAAATATCAACATTTTAAATTTTGATGAGATCTAAATATGAATAAAGCGAATATGTTTTGTGAGGTCTTTAAAATTTCATTTTAAAACTAGCATCACGTAAATGTCCCGTTTCAATAAATTTGATTTTTATTATTTTAGTTAGCTTAATTATATAAAATTATCGGCAAAAATTCCAAAGTAACCACTAGAAATATTTTTAGGAAACATTTTTAAACATAATTAAAATTAAACTCAAATTTCATCTCTTGAAAATTGTAAAAAGCCAAGTATAATATTTTTGAACCAAATATGAGTTTTGTTATCAGAGAGCGTCGTTTTAATATAGGAATAAAACGAAAATATGAAATACCTTATTAAAATGGGGAATTGGAGAAACGAGAAGTTGAAATCTCGAAAACCACTTTCTTTTGCTACTATGATAGCATAATATCTTTTTGCACTACAGGTATAACATAGGGCATCTCTAGTCAAATCGTTTGATTTTTGATATACATTTGTCAGCAATATAAATAAAATATTGTGTCTAAAATAATAAATGCATTCAATAAATATTACTTTAAAAAAAATACCCATATAAAACATCATCACAAATGGTGTTTGAATTTATTTAATTTTTAAAAAATGCCTTTATTGTATCCATTTCTAACTGATAAAAAAACGAAAAAAGTAAGAGCTAACAATTAAAAAAACTGGTAAAGCAAAATAAAATAAATAATAATCGCCTAGGCCAATAAGTAAGTCCCCATTAAAATTTAGAATGTAATGCAGGAACATCACAACAATCTTAAAGAAAGAAAAAGTATTCATAAATCATATTCAGACAAATTATATTCATCAGTTATCATTCAAAATTTAAAAAAAGAAAAACAGATTAAATAAAAAAAATGAAATTCCTAACGATTTTATACAAAAATAGGGGCAAGAAATTTAAATAAACCAATAATAATAGCTCATGAAAAATTGAAAAAAAGAAAAGAATTTTAAAAAATAAATACACCAATAAGAAACGTTTCAAGTTATCCACAGGACATGGCTGACTCAAGGCAAAGACAAAAATGGTTACAGTTAAGAAATGCCTGGGGACAATTTTCCCCATATCTCCATTTACAAAATTAATGTTCAAAATTATCAAAGTTAAAAGATTTGCAAACAATTTAAAATTAAAAGACTAAATTAGCTAAGAGTAACAAATCCTGGCCCACTCTTCCCAAAACAATACCCATATATTTTACGAGTATTAAAATTATTATATATATATATATAAAGAGATTTTAGAATTAAAAAACTGAATTTATTAATTATTAAGTTTTCCACTCGTGCGTTTATGAAAGATTTATTAAAAAATAAATGTATATGTTAAAACTAATTATAAATCACAATTATTTCCCTATTTATATTTTTTTTCGAAGTAGATAGTTTGAAATCACAATTTAACAATCAAAAGTAAGGTTTTTATCTAATTAAACAATAATTAAAATCTTATAGTTAATCTCAAATTTAAACAAAAATAATCACACCAATCTGATTAAAATGTTATAAATAAATGATTCTTAAGTTTGTCGAATATAGAGACTTTTGCTTTATATAGAGAGATTTCATACTGTTAAATAGCATACCGTAGTTATTTGAAATCTTCTCTACGACAAAACTTGTTTAATTGTCAACTATTCATGTTTCGCTTATCCAATGAATTGTAGGGCTGTAGTTGTAATCTTTATTCAGAAGAATAAAACTTCATCTATAGTATAACCATACAATTATAATATAAATATGCGCTCATTTAATAAAGTATTAATAAACCACATACGTAATTTAATTTTATAACATTAAATAATAATTAAGAAAGAAAAAATATCCGCTAAATAGTTATTGCAACAATTTATTAATGAATTCAAGGCTAATAAATCTTTAATACGATATAAATGTTAACCTTTAAATGTTAAAAAAAACTATTAACGTAATAGCAATTGTCAGTACAAATTTTAATCATGTATTCAAGTTATTATTTCATAAAGAAAATCATATGTAAATGCCTGAGATTCTATATTATTAATACTGAAACTAATTTGTTAAAAGGTAGATTGAACTGAGTAAAATATTTCAATCTGTATTAGCCTCATTTTAAGGGAATATCAATAAACTTTTAGTTTGAAAAAAATTGCTTAGAGTATTAAAAATTTCCATTTGTAATATAACAGAAATTTGATTTATTTCAAGTTACGATTTTTTTTCAGATTACAATTTTTTTCCATAAACAAAATAGCATTTATTTAGAATATTGATTATTTGTATTTAGATAATCATAGTTTGTATGAATTAAAAGTATTGAAAAAATAAAAAAAATTATCTGAAAGGAATATTAAAATTGTCTAATCCCATTTATACAAGAGACGATTATTCCAACATAGAAATAAATAAATAAAATAATTGTAAAAAATTATTCTACTCTATTTTTAAATTTTACAAAATTTTGGATCCAAAGAGTTAATTTTATTTACATATTTGTTAATGAAAATCTGTTTTAGTAAAATTAAAGGGGTTTCCTAAAGATTTGTGTCACATTTTATCTGAAGCCAGCTACTCACTACAGTCAAAGAAATCGAAAAGATCAGTTAGTAAGAAATTAGGTCATGTGCAGAAAAGAGGACAGACATAAAAGAGCTCTTAATATGTCAGTCAGTATCAAATGTGGTTCAGAAATTTAGTTGATGAATAAAGTTGTATCTGATGGATGGACATTTGTTGCCAGTATATGCATAAAGGTAACAACATTTGGGGAAATAAATACTTATTCCTGCTCACTCTGAAACAAAAAGGAATTTCTTTTGTATTCATTTTTGTGTGAAATTATGGATTTTAGACTCAATGCATCAAAATTTTCATATAAATTTGTAATTTTGTGCAAAATAAATAAAAAATTCAATTCCGCAGCGTAATAATATATTACATTACTCAGCGTACATTTGAGGAACATGGAAATGAATTGTGAAGAATAATATGAGGAGAACATTTTGTTGTTGCAGATTTTTCTCTTCAATAGATGGAGTTTAACAAATTCTTCAATTTAATCGAATGCCAGAATCCAATAGATTCTTTTCCAATTGGACAAGTCGCAAAATAGGGACCGTTGAAATTTGGTAACTATTTTGTAGCACCATCTGAGCGATATGTTTCCAAATGTGGTAATCCGGGTTTCTTGTACTGATTGCAATTCACTTCACTTACAATCGCAACCCGTTACTTAGCGGACTTTGGCGAAAATCATTTTTGACGCCAAATACCAACGACCCCTGTTCTGCGATTCTTCAATTATTGCAGAATCTGTTGTTCAGTAGATTTCTCAGTTAAATATAATGCTTGAATCATTCGTTCAGTAGTTTCCTCATTTGTTAGTTCAATATGTTCCCGAGTTCAATAAATACCCAATTCTATAGATTCAACAATTTAGTAAAATGCTAGAATTAAGCGTTCATTAGGTTCCTCATTTTTAGCGTTTCTCGAATTCAATATGTTCCAGATCCAGAGTTCAATAGATTCATCAATTCAGTGCGGCTCAATGGCCAATTGGTTCACAGGTTTTTAGAGGCTTCAGGTTCGAATCTTGGCGGTGGCATGAATGTTTTTTAATGGTTCGGAATTCACATTAAACTATGGGTCCCTATCTACTTAGTCAAAATGACCGTAGAGCGAGAAACCAAACCAAACATCAATTCAGTAGATGCGGATTATTTCCAATAGAAATTTCTATTATTTTGTAATATAACAGAAATTTGATTTCAATTTATAATTTTTTTTTATAAATAAAATAGTATTTATTTAGTATATTGATTATTTGTATTTAGATAATCATAGTTTATATGAATAAAAAATACATTATATCTGACGGGCTACTAAAACTATTTATTCCCATTTATATATGAGACGAGTAGTCCAACATATAGAGTAAAATAATTTTTTACAGTTATTTTATTTTTAAATCTACGAAATTTTGTAGCCAAAAAGTTAAGATTATCTACATATTTATTAAGGATAATTAATAAATATTAGTAAAATTATTAGTAAAAGTATTATTACTATTATTAGTGAAAGTATAGGAATTTCGTAAACAACTGCAAAGATTTGTATTACATTTTCCAGAAAGTAGCTACTCAGTTCAAGTCAAAGAAATCGAAAAGATCAGTTAGTAAGAAAATAGGTCATTTGCAGAAAATAGGACATACTCATTGACATTTTAAGAGCTCTTTCATGTATCAAATGTGGTTCAGAAATTTAGGGGACGAATAAAGTTTTCTCTGATTGATGGACATTTTTCCCTAAGATATACGTAACGGTAGCAACATTTGTGGAAATAAATTCTTATTCAGGTTCCTTTTTAAGTAAAAAGGAATTCCTTTTGTACTTACTTTTATTTTAAATATGGATTTTAGACTCGATATATCAAAAAGAAGTACATTTTTATATAATTAATTTGTAATTTTGTGTAATACAAAAAATGTATTGTTTCATTATACAGTACTAAATGTGTAATAGTATTTTAATCATCGTACATTTGAAGGACATGGAAACACATTGTGAAAAATAACATTTTGTTGTTCAGATTTATCTGTTCAACAGATTCTTCAATTTAGTTGAATTCCAGTATCCAATACATTTTTCTCCCCTTGGAAAAATCTCAAAATAGGGGTAGTTGAGATTTGGCGACTTTTTATGACGCCAACTGAGCAATGAGCCAAATCACACGGCTCCTATTCGGCGATTTTACTCTTCAATTATTGCAGATTCTGTTATTTCCTTTAAATAGAATGCTTGAATCATTTGGTCAGTAGGTTCCTCATTTGTAGCGTATTCTCAAATTCAATAGGTTCCTAATACAGAATCCAATTCACCAATTCAGTAGAAAACCAGAATCTTCAATTCGATAAATTCCTTATTTGCTGCAGACTCTCGAGTTCAAAATATCCCAATATCAGTTCAATAGGTTTCTCAATTCAATATAATGCCAGAATCCACAGTAGAATCCTCAATTCAATAGATTCTGCATTTTTTTTACAGATTCCCCAGTGAAAGATTCTGCTGATAAATGATCTACTCCTCAATTTTTAGCGATCAGCAGATGTTCATATGAACTAGTTCATTAGAAGTTTTTACATTTCATCGATAATTCGTTTAACCTTTACGTTTTCTTATATTTTTGCGACAGTGTCGTTAATTCTTTTTAACTTCTATTTTGTAGTAGTAATATATTGCACATTGTGCCGTTACACACCATTACACAAAATTTATCAATTCCATCTTCCATTCCAAGTTACCAATTTCATTCCACCCAAAGTTTACCAATTCCAAGTTTGGTAATGATGCACAATTTGTTTGTATTACAAAACAAAATCAATTTTAATAACGAAATGGATCCCCCTTTAAACAGTATGTCTCGGTTTAATATAACTGTAGAGCATTGGGCTGGCAACTTAAACCGTACAGAAAATATTTCATGTTTGAAATCTACCAGTAGGCAGATAGCCTTGGCCCGTCATGGGCGTCATGCTGTGTCATTGAAGAAGAATAACAAAATAAGTAAAATACTTTACCATATCGAGCTAAAATAGAATATTTATTAACAAGAAAGTTTTCATGAGAATTAAAATAATTATATTATGTTTCATTAAACAATCTTTATGTTTAACGAATTGATTACTGATTCATTATGAAAAATTATACATTTTTTTTGATAAGCCGATAAGACAATATACAATAAAAAATGAAGTAAAATTCTCGACAAATATGGATTAAGAGGATTTTAAAATAATCTAATGTTTAAGAGGATTTAAAAATAATCTCTAAAT
The DNA here is from genome assembly GCA_021605075.1 of Caerostris darwini. Taxonomy (NCBI): domain Eukaryota; kingdom Metazoa; phylum Arthropoda; class Arachnida; order Araneae; family Araneidae; genus Caerostris; species Caerostris darwini. The sequence continues at coordinate 85,636 of BPLQ01012118.1, read as the reverse complement.
CCTCGTCAGTAATGCTGAATTAGGTGGAAATTTGCCGCAATGATGCTTTTAGATGTATGTGATTTATTACAAGAATCAAACAATTTCTTATAAAGAGTATGTTGTACAATAAAAAAATGCAATTCAACATTCATAATAAAGCAGATGATAAAGCAGATGTATGAGTGCAAATACTTTGCTTTATATATATATATATGGATTATTATTTATATTTATGGCTCTTTTATATATTTTTCTATACAGACATTCAATTAAACTAAAATATACGATAGTAATAAATAAAATTAAATTCTTCAAAGTAAGATAATTTCTCTAATAGCAATAACAGTTAAAAAATTAAACATTTGAAATAAAAATTAAATTTTTTTCAAACGGAGAGAATAAAAATTGTTTTAATATTTTACAGGTTTTCTCTATAACAATAACTATTTTTCCTTTTCCGTTCCTTTTATCATTTGAAATTGAACTGAAATTTTGAAGAAGATAAGATTGTCCATTCTAGCTAGAGAATTTTAATTATATTTTTCCCTTCTAGCTCCACTGGAAAATAAAATAAAAACTAAAAACACTTAACTAAACTCGGAGACGTTAAAAAAACATTTACTTATTACATTATCCGTTTTTCTAAGCAGTCTATAATAAAGTTAGGGTTATTTTAGCTCCATACCTCTGCAGATGACAATAATGGTATGTTATTAGATAAAAAGTCTAGAAATTGGCGGTTCTATTGATTCATTTCCGGCTGAACGAAATCTCTTAAGACCTGTTATTGATATAACTGGATTTGGCATTTTTATTTATATCCTAAGACCTTTTTCTGATGCATAATAATCCAGCAAATATTTACTGTATTATTTAAATGTATATAAATGATTATTAATATCGTTATATAAGATATAAGTTATCGGTACGTTAATATCGTTTATATATATATATTATAGTTATTTATTCATTATCTGCTTACTATTTTCAAGTTATTATTCATGTCGGTTTTATTTTTATCCCTTTCAAATTTTGCCCCACTGCGAGAAATTTATATTTACTTCAGTTTTATATTTAGATCAGGAAGAATTGTTGTCATTGAGTATTTACTTTTACTTTAAATCCTTCACCGCTAGACAGGCTGAGTTGTAGTGGATTCAGCGTTATTTAAGTTGCATCACTCGGTGATCTTTCTGTACTTCAATCCCATTTTGCCACAACAATTTTGAGCGAATTAATCTAAAGGTGAAATCCAAGAATTTTCACCTTCCTATTTGAGCCCAAACATATTTCTGGCCTGCGGATTTATTTTTACCATCTTCGGTATAAACACAGGCAACATCTGTTGGGTTTTGAACTCAACTGTATACTTCAGAAGCCAGGGCACTATGCCACTCCACCCTCCGCCCTCGACCAGGAAGAATATTTATTTAATTGAATTGTGCTCATGAAACATTGTAAACTTCGTAACTTAAAACTGATTAAAGAACAAATTATCCGCTTTTATATTTAAAATACCTTTATAAAATGGGAATCGCTCTTTAATTTGGATTGAAAGGAAACAAAAAATGAAAAATTTATTTCCGTTACATATTGGAATTTTCTTGGGAATTTTCTTGGCTTCATATCTCACTGGTGACATCGCCAAGAATGAACGAACCTGATCTGAATTTCAGCAACCTGGCAATTTACATGGAATAACCTCTTACAAATAGAAGATGATTAGGTGCTTCCTTGAGCACTTTCAAGTGTAGTTGTGCAGCATTTGCGCATGAGTGATAAGGAAACACAGAAAATTACCAACAAATGTCTATGACAAGCAACAGCATTCAATACACTGAAACATTCAACTTCTTAAAGGCTGATCTTACACGAGTTACTACTGAAATAACCCTTCTAGATGGCTCAGTGCAATGTGAGCCGTTAGTGAGCAGTAGGTCTGAGGTTCCATCCGTTGACGGCTTTGCTATAGGCACTGCTTCAATAAACGAAGAGCCTATGACGTTTGTGATGTTCAGTATCTTGCCACGTTAGTCGGACTACCTGGTGGGAGTTTCCCGGGTTTTCTCTCATACCATATGCAAATGTTGGGTAGTTCCCCTTAAAAGTCCACCCGTAAGAAACTTCTCTCCTTCAGCGACATGGAGCTTAGTCAGACTTCTACCTCCATCACAACAGAAGCTGCCCCTTCCTTTCCATCCATGAGTAGATTACTCATGGGATATCCGTCCCGCTCTGCAGGACATTATTAGACACACGTACACCACTGAAACAAGAATAGGATCGAGTATAGGCACGTCAGTGCTGAATTCAGCAAAAATTTGCCATAGAGGGGCATTCAGATGTATGTGATTTATTACAAGAATAAAACTATTTCTTATGAATAGCAAGTTGTCCAATTCAAAAAATGCAGTTCACCATGCATTATAAAACTTTTTTTTAAATTACGTATACTTTGCTTTAAATATATGGATTACTTTTTGCTCCAGCTGTTATAGCTGTTGAAGTACAAAATAATATTTTTCTAGGAAACAAACTTAATACAGTCAACAATTTAATCTAGTACAAACAGTACAACAGTTATAAAAACAAATTATTTTAAATTGATTAGACACTTACATGCAAAGAAAAATTTTAATTTAAAATAATGAATTCAATCTTTCAAAGTTTTATTTGTATATGATAGTTAAAAATTACAATTTTAGAAAGTTCATTAATCTAACATTATATAGTTAATTACTTTCCAATAAAGTTCCTGCATGTCCTTTAGAACATTATTTCGAAATACTTTACCGGAGCTGACTATTCCAGAAAACAGCACAAGTTCGGAGGACTATTAATATGTGGCATTGTGCACGCTGACCCTGAATGCCTCTCTCAAATCACTCTCGAAAGTAATTGCACGCGATTACTCTTGGAGTCGGCAACGGACAAGCACCTATCATTCACGGCATATGTTTGGGAGAAACTCAGCTTTCCTCAGAGATGCCCGGCTTTCATTTCGACTCTCTCGTAATAGACTGTCATTGAAAGTCGAGCTCTAGAGCTATAAGTTCTTAAACTATTCATCATTGAGGACAAATGCCATCTATTCAACGTCAGTTTTAAAATTCTGGTGGACATTTTAATGATTTGAATAGTATTTGAATGTATGGAAATTATTATTAATGTTGTATATATTAATATAAGATAGTTTATCATTTTCTTTAAGAACCTCATGTTTCAAATATAAGGTTTTTAATAATGTTCTGTCTGTTTTTCAAATTGAAATAAAGCTATATATATATATATATATATAGCTGTAAGTTGTATTGTAGAGCAAAATTGGTAATCTATCAATCAAAATCAATATTATTTCACATCTGTTATTTGTTTTGACACACCTTTAAATTTTAGGTTAGCCTAATTATTACGTATTATAACTATTTTTTTAATTTCATCCACTAATTGAAATCAATTGCTTTATTTTAATTGAATATCAACCCATTGTAAGTGAGATGAAAAAAAAAATTTTTCAAGAAAAGATGCAGTTGTGATTATCCAGTACTTGATGCATCAAAAGAAAAACGAAAAGTTGCAGAAAGGCGCAATTATATTAGTTGCAAATAATTACCATATTAAAATTTCGGAAACGAGCTTTCAAACAGAATTTGAAAAAACAAAACTATGAACGTAAATGCAAAGATAATGGAGAAAAAGACAAATTTTTCTTTTCATATAGGTTATAATTTTTTTTTGTTCTAAAACACTTGGCAAACACTTAGACAATTGTCTTTGATGCCTTAAGGCAAGTGCTGCACCTACGTTATTCACTTAGCACTACCCAAGAGGTGCGCGTAGCTTGAAGATAAGCTACGAACGCGGAGTAACAATCTCTGCAAAGCTCTACGATTATGTAAGACCAGAACCTACGCTTTAAAAGTGATTCCGAACCACTACAAACATCCATGGCACCGGCGGGACTTGAACTCGAAACCTGTGACTCCGAGCGCCAGCCACTCGGCCGTTCAGGCCCCTTATTATAATCATTATGTCTTATAATAAGCCTTAAAAAAAAGACTTATTTTCGTACAACCTGATAGTATGCAATGAATGGTGACTGATTTATCAAGAAGAAATGACCAATTCTAATTTAATACCTAACTAACTCCCGGGCACTACAGCCCATGGTGGGCTAAGGTCGTCCGCTTACTGACAAATTTCGACGATGATAAGTAGACGATGTTTTCTTTTTACTGGATAGGGTTGTCAGCCCAACGCTCTACAGTCACATTAGACCTGGACCTAAGGTTTAAAATGTATTCCGAACCTCTGCAAACATCCATAGCACTACCGAAACTTGTGGCACCGAACGTCAGAGAACTAGTGACTCGGCCCTCCTCAACCTGGGGCGAGTTCGGGGGGGGGAGGAAGGCGTGATATCAATAAATAGAGGTGCGAGCATATTGAAAAGATAACGTTATTTAAAAACTGGATTAATTTACTGAAAGGCGAACGAAACAGGATGCATTTTGACAAATAATAAAATACTGATATAATACTATTATAAATACGATGGTATCAATACTTTACAATGTATTTAGCAATTAGCTTATCAATACGAAATTAAAAACAAATTTAATAATTATTAATAACTCCTATCTTGCAGAATTAAGTTTTTCGAAGAAAGGCTACATATTAGACATAGACACGCTGAATTCTTTTTCTATATTTAGAAGAGATTTGTATTTGGTTTTAAAGCACCACTGCAGAAAATCCGGTTTCGTAAAGGCGAGTCCTCATAAATGGTAATAGAATACGAAATACTCTTGTTTCCAGTGTAGAAATGCTCTTGTTCTCAACTTGTTGTAAAATCTAAGATTTCTACTTCGGCGGTTGAGGGATCTTCGGGAGTGTTTTGAAATGGATCCCTAACCCACTCGTAACTGTCTACCAAGTTGTAATCAGCAAGAAAATACTTTAAAATTCTTTTGCCAATATGGCTAAGGATTTCCATCGATTACAAAAACTATTTTCACACGATGTTCTTCATCCCCACATTTGCAAATATATTTTTTTAGCTTTAAATTTCTATTATTTTCTTTACAATTCCAATTTTTTACAAGCACCATTAACTTTATGGCTCGTATCCAACATATATGCACTTGCTCTTTGGAGTTGAAGATTCAAGTTATTTAATTTCTCGAATATGTCGACCAAGTAGCTCGATTTCATCACAAAGAAACCATCTCAAAACTTTTCAGCTTTCTATCGGTTTTTCCTTTTCTGGAAAAAGGACAATTTAATTTCTTAATTTATAAACACATTGCAAAAATTTATCACCTGTTAACCACATTGCCTCACAATAAAATAATAAAGCTGAATGTACTGTACCCATGTCTTTACAAAATGCCGAAAATATTCTTCACTAAAATCAAGAATATTTTATTTTATATAATTTACTACGGTTACAATCGTTGCTAATGCAATATTCATACCAAAAATCCTTTCTTTGGAAACAAGAGATCTTCTCTGTACATTATGCAATGTGTCTAGACGCACTGTGAATATTTCTGTTCCCCAAGTGCTTGCATACTTTGTTATCTTCGTGACATTAAACGAGCATATGCCTACTCAATTGTTTCACTCTATGTTTGCCTCGTTTTTAAAATCATTTCAGATAGCAAATAATGCGAAGGCTGCTACTTTGAGTTCTACTGGTTTGCAGAAAAGCAGTTACTACTATTGGCATACCTTAATAAAATCTAACATGGGTAATAAAATGAGCCCCTTTATTCTTATCTGTTGCCTCATCAAACTGTTTCAAAAAATATTTTTGGGCAGCTTCCTGGCTGATTCTGTACATCTTCAGCTATATCACCAATTCGACGGGCAACAGCATCATTTGATAGAGAGATATTTAATGCCATTGTTTGAAAACTTTATTTCCAAATTATATAAAATCTCAATTGTAGCTAGAAGAACAAGTTCTTCACCAATGATGTGATGCTTTTCACAACAGGCTATTTTATGAGAAACTTGTAAGCGGCAAGTAATCTTTTTTCATTCACAGACGAGGGTTTTTTTTTTTTTTAAATTATTTTTGCTTTTTATGTGAATTTAATTTTAATTCGAAAACTTCTCGGAGTTTGTTAATGTACTCACCATGAAGCGTTTCCGAATGTCGTTTAAGTTTATTAAGTTTCAAGATGTATGCTGCCAAAATCTTTGGGCAAATGACAATACAGGAACATTTTTCTTCATTTACTATGGTATTAGTAAAGCCAATATTTAAATTTTCTTTATTTAACTTTCGGAAACATGCTCATCTATGCATTTGTCAATGCTTCACTATCGTCTAATGCTCATGATTATGTATAAATATACTACAGTGAATATTCAATATCATGAATTGCAATTAACACGCACATTATAGTGTACGCATTCACGATAGATTCCATAACGATATAAGGATAAACTCGACTGAGACTGGCTGGAATGGAACGAGGTGCAGCATTTATATACGTCTGCGTTTCGGTCTTTCGTTCCATAATGTTCCAGATAAATCAGAAACTTCTCGCGAAGTCTACGAAAATGTCCATGAAGGCATTGATTCTGGTTTTTGCCAATGCAGTGGATCGATGTTGGTTAATATGAATGCATTTACTTATTCTTGGTAATTTGAAAAGTTTGTAATTAAGGCCATAGTATATAGCTTTGGTTTGGTTTGTCGCTCTACGGTCATTTTGCGCACACTTTAGGCTAAACAGACCGGGACCTACAGTTTAAAGTGGATTCCGAACCACTACAAACATCCATGGCACCGCCAGGACTCGAACCGGAAACATGTACTCGAACCCGAACCGAGCGCCAGAGCGCTAGCCACTCCGCCATTCAGGCCCACAGTGTAGCTTTGGAGTCAGGATACTTAAAATACATTATTATTGTACACATTGTTAGTGCATAATGGGAACGATTAAAATTATAATTGAAAATTGGGCCGTAAATACTGAAAGATTATAACTATAGTTCGTAAATGAGCAACAGTTGACTAATTTCAAACAAAATTGTCAACTAGCATGCATATTTTCTACTGATTTATTTTTTTCTGCAGGTCTGCAAGAACAGCAACATTTAAAAGTTGCAGTCAGGCATTCAATGTCTCTCTTAATCTTCTTCTATAATGGTGCAACAGCCTCATGGCGTGCCAAGGCCATCTGCCTGCTGGTAGATTCCGAAACATGGGGTGTTTTCTTTTTACAGGGTAGGATTGTCAGTCCTGTACCCAACGGTCTACAGTCATATTAGACAGGGACCTACTATTTAAAGTGGATTACACCCACTACAAACATCCATGGCACCGCTGGGACTGGAACCTGAGACATGCGGCACCGAGTGCCAGTATCTATAATCTTAATGTATAACAGAGAAATGTTTTAACACGTATGTAATGAGATTTCATTCTTAATATCTTACCACTGTGCTAAGTTACATACAAATAATGCCTGACTTGTTATCCAGTGGTAATGGTCATTGTTGAGAAATTTCTTTATTTTCGTACAGAATTTTCGAGCAGATATTTTATGAATTAACAATTTGATTTAAACTCCAAGATATATCGTGCAAATTAGGAAATCTTAACTAAAGGTCTAATAATGTCGTATTTTTGAACCAGTCATTAAAATAATGTTACTCATATTTTAATGTAAAACTTGATTTAGATTGCTAAATTTATGAAAATTGATCTCTAGAAGTCTAACAGGAAGTTTTAGTTTTAGCAATTAATCTGCCGCTTGGTGTTACAAAAACTCCCATCGAAAAGCCGATGGGATGGTATCTTTATGAAAGATAATGACTATGTTGATTATTGATCTGGAAAATTATATTTTACCATCCTTTTATCTCGACTTTACTACAACAAATCTTACTTTACCATTTCTTAGAAGATTTTGGAATCATTAGCAGGATTTACTGCTAATTTCAAGAAAAGTGATTAAATTGAAGCTAGATTCTTTTTTCAAATGAATTTTATAAAAAAAAGGCATAAAAAACCGATGGTAAGGTATCCATGTCAAGAATGGGGACTATATTCATGATTAAATAAATTTAATTTTTTGGAAGAAACGCACATGATTTTTGTTACAACCTAATATAGTTTTGTTATTGAAAATAATATAAGCAAATACCAAAAAATATATGAAGGCCTGATAGCCGAAGGACTAGCACTTTTGCACTGGATGCCACAGGTTATGGATTCGAGTCTCGGCGATGTCATGGATGTTTTTAGAGGTTCGGAATCCACTTTAAATACTAGATCTCGGACTCACATAATCGTAGAGCACTTATAGTAGGGCTGACAACCCTACCTGTAAAAGGAATCCTCTCTCTCGAAATGTATCAAGTAGGCAGACGGCCTTGGCCCACTATGGGTGGTAGTATCAGGGAATTAATTAGAATTTTAGTAATTAAACTTTCAATATTTAAAAGAGTTTCAATATTTCGAAAAACTCTAATTAGATTCGTTCGTAACTAGTTTTACTTGTTTTATTTACAAGCTGGTATCAATAACGTTAAAATTTAATTAATAATATCAATGAATTTATACTAGCTAAAATTCAAGAACTATAATAACAGAAAATGGAGAATAACCACAGGGGATCTGCAATAGCTCTATAATAGACTAAGATTATATATTTACATAATAAAACAACACAAAAGATAATGATTAAATTGTATGCACTTACGAATGCATTCAAGTCAACTGGCAGTTTCGCGGATTTTTACGATGGAGAACTTTAAAATCTTTGATAAGAGTTTAATTCTTTTAATTTTCCCACTCCATTTAGAACAAGCGTTACATAAATTATGGTTGAAAATTCTTATTTATAATATTAAATACAAAGTATTCACAGAAGTGAGTTTAGGAGAGCTGAAATCCAAACACTGTGGCGATGCTTAACATTTAAGATTATTATCGGTATTTAGCTATGATTCGGTATAACAAGCAAGGGTAAAGAATCTGCCAAAAAAGTTTCAACTCCTGTGACATCCTTTTTATACCTATTCCCAACTCTTTTCCATACTTTTATTTACTATCTTCTTTATTGGTGGATTTAGAAGAACTTGCTAACTAAATTCAATGACTTTTATTGAATTTATATCTATAAAAACAATTTTTTCAAAGTATTTTTTACGACTTTGAATGTGCAGTAACTTAAAAAACACTCATATATTTTAAATTTGCTTACAAAAAATACATATAACCTATGAAAATAGCGATACCAAAGTAAAAGAAAATTGAATAAAAGAAAGAAAGTTAAGATAAGCAAAAGAAAATTATACATTTTAAGCCTAAAGATACTATAATTGCAATACATTAAAAAAAAATTTCTCAGAATAGCTCCTATAATGATCTTCTTTCATTGTGTATCCAAGATATCTTCCTATAAGCCTTCAGTGAGAAAAGTTTCTCATGGATTGGTTTGTTTCTGAATCAATAACTACCATTGCTACAGGTTAAGTTAACTAAGGATACAATTGAATAGCAGCTTTAACATTTAATTTAATTTTAACATCAATTCCTAAAATTTTGAAAAAATAAAAATTACTTCTATAAAAGAGTTTGTAGGCGAATTTTGATACCGACTCCTGAACCCAATTAACTTCAAAAATTCTCGATTCCAGACTCCTTACTCTCCATTCTTAATTATAAATCTACCCTATGCAGAACAATAGAAAGTATCCAAATATTTCTCAATATTTATATACTTTTTAAAAAAGGGTAGACATGCCTTCCACGAGAACTTTCAGTCGTAGCTGTACCACATTTTTCCAGACTCGAGACTCCGTAATTTTCCAAAACAGGCTCGACTCTCAGCTCCCGACTCTGATTTCAATATAAAACTAACACAAAAGATAACGATGATTTTTTTTATTGATGTATATTTGTTAAAATTTGCGTTGGTTCACTTTGAAGATGAGACATGACACGAGGAGAACAGCAAAGTGGCATTCATAATTAAATTGAAACTCTTCAGCCAGATTTTAATATTTAATGCTTTGCATTCGAGGCTGGCGCATTCTGGGCGGGGAGGTTTCGTATTTAAGATTGTTTAAATAAAGACTCGAAGAGGGCTCGATTTTCACCGCATGTAAACAGAATAATGAGGATTGTCCTCTCAAACCTTGGTCCTTGGATTAAGCTCTCTCATTTCGGGCGCGCGATTTAATTAATTTGTCGCGCATTTCTTGATGTTTCCATCCACGAACCTGACATCATTACAGCTCTCGGCACAAACGGACCGGAAAACTGAAAATTCCACGTTTCTAATCCACACTGCATGCATATTCTGGCAGAGGATATTGAGAAAGAGTTTGCAGCATCTCGCTTTCTCGCTCTGTTGTATGCGAAATGTCGGTCCGTTGAGCAATTCGTCTTGGACTAAAGTGGATCTTTTACAGGCTTATCGTCCGACTGAAAACAAATTAGTGGTAGTAATGGGAAAAATGTATTCTAGTACCTGGACATATTTAAATTACGATCAAGTTACTTTGGGCCCTTAAAGGATCGAGTTTTCTTTTTAATGCGGCTTTTTTTTCCAAGATAATTTTCTTTACAAACTATACTACTGTGCCCAAAAAGTAAGACCAATTATTTTTTTTTTCAAAAATTCTTTATTTATTCTTCCACATTTATTTCGTCACCTTCAAAGTAATCCCTTCCGGACACAATGCACTTATGCCAATTTTTTTTCCAATCCGCAATGCTTTCTAAAATGTCATCCGTAGAGTTGGTCTTCCAAGCGCGCGACGATTCACGTTGAATCTCTTAAATCGGTTAAATTTAATGGTAGATCAGACGGCTCTTCGTCTTCAACGCGTTCTCTGCCTTCTTTGAATTGTTTATACCTCTTCTAAACATTTCTTTGCAAAATAGGAATGCTCACCGAATGCCTTTGCAACATTCTATACGTTTACGCAAACAAAATTGAATGCAAGTTCTTTTCTCAATTCATTCAGACATTTCAAACATCGACGGAATCAGTTTTAGCATCTCACAAAACCAAGCGTACCTAAAACACTAATGAATACTTTGACATCAAATTTCACACAGATGTCAAGAACAGTGCCATAAACCTAAAAAAGAAAAAAAAATGGAAATTCCATAAACCCTGGGAATTTTAAATTGAAAGTTGGTCTTACTTTATGCTCACTATAACCCATGCATGTTGTAAATGGCGACTAAAATGGGTACCCAGTGCTCGGGGGTTATAACCTGGTGGGATAAAGTACTTTTTCGTTTTTTATTTGCACTTTTCATTCATATCTTCTATCAATGGAAACGTAGAATTTATTTTCATTAATAATTTAAAGAAGGATTTCAATTCGGCAATAAACATAATTGAACATTTTGCATGAAAAAAGTTATATTTTAAAAGTCGTACAAAACGTTAGAATTTGAAATTTCAAATTCCGTGAAAGTAATAAGTTCCAATAAATACCTTAAAGGTTCGTATACACATGCATGATATGTTAACATGAAAATTTCTTTTCTACCAAGTCGTAACGATTGAAACAAAACTGAAGCTAAAATCATATTATTTTAAATCATACACATGGTGATTATAATATCTCTTTTATATGCGAGTCCCTAGCTAAGAAAATTCCATAGGAATAAGAACGGGGGGGATCTTGATGGCCAGGAAAAGGAGAAATGGCTGAAGATAATTCTGTCAAACTATTGTGTTAAGAAACGTTTGACAGAATACTTCACCAATAGAACAGCATCATCTTACAAATGTGTGCACCAATTTTCAAAAGTTTATGGGACAAACCACTTTGCTGGTCCAATAATCTCAAAAGGGTCTATCTTAAGATTTGAATACAAATAGATTGTTAATTTCATTGGTGTGCTTCATGTTCTACTTATGTATGCCATGAACAACCCTCTGTTGGGCGATGTGGATGGACATTACCTTCCAAGAGGACATTTAGGGGTCACTGCCCTGTATTTGCATTTAGTATGAGATGAAACAGCTTGACTACCGATGCGCGATACGTATATATATTACCAGAATCCTCTTGGAGTCTTGTCGTTTCTGAAAGCAGTGACTTCAACGAACGTCATCAGACGATTATAATCCGAGATCTCCTGCATGCTAGCTGTGCACGTTGCCTTCTTAGGAAGGACTATTTAAAATGCTATTGTCATAATATTTTACCTTTAATTTCAGCTGGAATATGCTGATTTATTTATTTCTACTATCAATATAAATATGATCTCTTTTGCTTTAAAAAACCTATCTATATACGTTAATATTTCAGACACATATAGTCACATTTTTTCTTAATTATATAGGTTTTATATAGAGATTCTACTAATATATGAACTAATAAAAGATGTTTATTCATTTCTTCAATGATTTTGATGCTGTCGTTTATGTATAATACGGTTTTATTAGTAAAAGTATTACAATCGTATTATTATTCCTTGAAAACTGTACGAAATCCAATTCAGCATTCAATCAACTAATATAATAACGAAGATAATCTATATCTTTCAAAGAAATCAGATAGAATGTGTCCTATTCTATAATATTCTTAGCAATATTATAGATCTTTTCAGAATAGTTCTACTTCTGAAACAGAAATTCATCCAAGATTCGCGAAATAACAGTTTGCAGTTAAAATGTATTCTGCCTTATGTTCAGAAAGCGTGCAATTTCTACATTGTTGAAAAGATCTTGCTCCTAACTTCACTTTTCAGTCTTCATTGTAACAGTTTTAATGATTTCTCCATCTGCAATATATTGATTCTTCCAAAACTTTCTTTATTGACCTTTTTCTCAGCCTGTATCTAATCGCAGCAATTGCACCAACTAAGCTTACAAGACGAGTTGTGTTACTTTTAATTGCTTTTCTTGTTTATCTACCTTCTTTCAAAATCATGCCAGCATGAATTTGCATCCTCCTGAAGAACGTATATAAAATCAATCCCTTTATCGATGGATTTCTAGTAGATCTTGTCTTACTGTTTCACATCCACCTTAAAATCACAAAAAAATATATATATTTGGCTATCATTGTTAAATACAATATCAATAGATTTAGATTTTAAATGTATGACTTAAAATCAACTCGGGTACGAATCGTGGCCCAGAAATAATGTGCGTTCAACTAGCGTCTGTTGCAGTCATTGCTTTCAGGAAGATGGATAATTAATGACAATTATAGTAGTAAATGTAAGCTCTTAGTGTCTCAAGTTACTTTATGTAGTATTTTTAGGTTATTCTTCCATATAACAATAAAAAGCGGGGTAATTATCATTAAAAGTCCTCCCGGAAAGCAATAACCTCCACTTGGACTATTCGTGGTATACATAAGTAGAACACAAGGACCATCAATGCTCAACGAAAAAAAGTTAATATTAGGCATAAAATATCAGCATCTTTAAAGACTAACATTAAAGACCTATCTTAACGCCTGTCAGTGGGTTGATCGAAATATACATAAGTGGAACACGAAACATACCGATATATCAGGGTGTAACAAAATGTTTGTCACTTTTTTATTGAAATAAAATAGAAATATTAATTTAATCTTCAGTTATTTATATTAATTTAATGAAAACTGCATTTATTTATTTACAACATAATCGCCATTTTTTCCATGACATCTTCCAAATCATTCGTTTTTAGTTCTTTTTATATAAAATGCATTTGATTTTCCTTTCTTTACGTAGAGAGAATGGACGATAGCAGAAGAAACAAGATTTTCAAGAGGAGGTGCCGGGGGCAAAGAAAAGAGGGAAGGCCAAAAGGGTGATGGATTGATGAAGTAGAAAAGGATCCGAAGAACCTAAAGATCACAAATTGAAAAATCAAAGCTGGAGACAGACGACTTTTGAGGTGTATTGTTAGGGAGGCCATGGGCCAACATGGACTCTAGTGCCTAGAAGTTAGTTCCTTAAGATTTTTCTTTAAAAAGGGAATCAACCGTTATTTCAATTTCTTCCCTTGAATTCATCCTAAGTTTTGACAAAATATTCTGCAAGCTTCTAACAAAATGATAATATGTTGGAGCGAGGTCAAAGATATGAAGACGTAGCATTATTTCCATTCCAAAATCTTCCAGGAGACTCCTAGTCCCTCTTGCAGAGCGGGCTTTGGTATTTTCATATTGCAGGGACCCCTTAGTTTTCTGTTTATCAATGAAGACCATATCAAGCTTATGGTTATCACTTACCTAATCGTCTACATTTTGCAGGAGGGTTTCGCAATCTCAGCTATTTTAATCATTCCTTTTCACGTCTATTTCTCTCTTCGCATTAGTCTCCTTTCTTCATTGAAGGCCACGCTACCCCTCACCGCAAGTTAATAGAACTCACTTTTGACTTTCTGCTACATCTTACTAGGTCTCGTTTTTATTTATGGTTCTCTTACCCTTCCAGTCCTTACTTTTGCCTATTCTCTTCAAGTTTCCTCTCTTTTTTTCTGTCTCCGAGTGTTCTTTTCAACAAGTTTTTACTTTTAAGCCATAACTTCCTTCGCTTGATTGGCCCCCACTTCTATAGGAACGCTTCTAGACAACTATTGCTTGATATGGTCAGCATTTTACCAGTCCTGCATGTGTATACCCCCCAAGTCCCATGCAGCGCATAAGTGCTTTTTCGATAAGTTCTTCCACCGGAGAAGATACAGATGTGGGTCACAGGTTGGTTTCCAATACGGCATTCCACTTCACATAAATGTTTCTTACTTTCGACCAACCGTCGATAACCGATCACCGATAAGCAACCGATCACATAAACATGGACCACTATCTACCCCTTAACAGATAAGGAATATAACCTCATAACACCCGCTCTTAGGTATAACTTAATTTAGGAGCAGCTGCATTCAAATATTAAATAAATTTTCCTATCAACAGTAAGAACCGCAGAGAAACGGCCTCCAAACTTGACTTAGTCAGTTAAGACTCGGACTTCGATAAAAAACAAATTCGCCCAACTGTGCCCATTACGGCTAGCTCCGGATATGCTTGGTGTGGAAAAGTTTATATAAAGTTTACATAAAACTCTACTCACTCAAAACCACCAATATGAAACATTAATTTGAGAACATTAAAGCCCATTATAGCATAAAAAGAAAAACACTGTCAAACAATTTTAAATGCAAGTTGACAGGACATTCGTACCAAAAATCATGATGTCTGGCGAGAGTGTCCAGGTTTTCTGCCATATAATATGATAAACCAGGCAGTTACCCTTAAAAGTTGTCCCAGAAGATCTCTTCTTCTCATCGCATATTAGTTGGCTGTTCTTGGAACACAAGATTCCCAATAGAGCAATGGAACATGAGGACGATTAATGTTCAACAACAGAAAAAAAATCCATGATTAAATAATTTTAACTACAACTGTGCCTGTCATATTTATTTTATCATCAAAAATGAGGCAATTCTTATTACTTGCAGCTGCTTAACTATAAAAATCCTTCATTAAACAATTAAAATTTAAATTAACTCATTATTTCTGTTTTATTGTTTTTTAATTAAGTAACTTCATATTTAATGAGGGTTTTTTTCTGCTTTTCCTACTGTTATACAATAAAATTTTTGTTCGTGATTTTAATAAGCTAATTAAAAATATATCATTCCATTTTAAATTTAACTAACATCTCCAACAACAGTTTTTTTCATTTTAATCTTTTTTTTTCCGCTATAATTTCAAAAAAGTCTAACTATAAATAAACATTAAAAATATCTTGAGATGCTGGATCAAAAAAAATTTACTGCAAAAAGCTTATTTTTAATTGCTAAAAATGCATAATTATTTTCTAATTCATATGCATGTCCAATGTTTTTAATTACCTTAAGTAATCCTTAATTATGAAAAAAGATGTAATTAAACAGGTAAAAAAATATCCAAATCCGGCTTACCATAAACTTATCCTTAATGATCTGATGTTTATTTTTATGAAAACATATGTTTAGTTACAAGCCCCTTTTAAAAAAAAAAAAAAAATTGAAGATTTGATTACGTTGAAATGATTTCACTAATTTATTTTAGTTTTTCTGTTTCTGTAAAAAAAAAGTGGCTTTATTTTTTTTTCTTTTATCTTGATTTTTTTATCATTATGCGTAGCTGATGTTTTAAAATATGTGCATTAATAATTTATTATTTTTTTATTTGAAATAAAGCATTAAAACAATCATGTTTGTTTGCCAAAATTAATTTTATCACTCTTTTCTAAGTGTCTGGAAACTAATGAGCACAGAAACTATTTGTTATTCAATTAAAAAAAATTAAGATTCACTCGTGAGAAATTTTTTCTCCTAAAAAAAAGTATTAAAAAGTATTTCTTAAATTACACTTATCTATTTCGCATTTCTTTTATAACAATTTTTTTATAGCTGGTATTGATGAATTGATGTTCCATTGTCAGATGTACAAATTTGTAAAATGGCATATATCCATAAATTTGTACGTAATTAAACGTACTCTACACAATGTTAATATTTGCATATAATCTATTGCAAATGAATAAATAATATGTGCAAATAGTATAATTAGCGCCATAAATAAAGAGTCTGTTTCTGATTTTAACAAATAGATTGACGTGAGTTTTGTCAATTTTTCCGCATTTCCACTTTAATGTGTTTCTGTATTTCTTCATGCATTCACAACGCAAATAATACAACGCAACAAGACAATTGTCCTCAATTGCAAACACCCATGAAGGTATCAGTTTTTTGCATCGATGTATTCTTAGTAATTATGAGAACACTTTAGAGAATTTAATCTATTTTATTGTTCTATTTGATGATAATACGAGCATATAAGCAAGCATGTAAAGATAGATATATTTTTTTTCTGACTTTCTTCCATAGTACAACATGCACAGGGAGCTTTCAGGGCCTTGCAA
Organism: Caerostris darwini; assembly: GCA_021605075.1. Lineage (NCBI taxonomy): Eukaryota > Metazoa > Arthropoda > Arachnida > Araneae > Araneidae > Caerostris > Caerostris darwini. Next base: position 68,751 of record BPLQ01012118.1, on the reverse strand, counting down.
AATTCATAGAAGGTTTTAAACACCTTAGTTAGCTTTAAACATCTTCATCGTTCGCGGTATAGCATGAATAGCGTATAGAATAGCAAGGTTGTTTCCAGCATTAGGTATCATTATCATCAGTTATAATCATAGAATCATCGTCGTTCCAGATATAGTATATAGGACATGAGTTTCCAGATGTGAAAAAAATGCTATTCATATGAATAAAGGGATTTGTTTAATTAAATATATGTTTAATCTCTCTATTTATTTATTTATTTATTTATTTATATATTCTTTGTTATCCACCGCTAAGTAATATTTACATTCTGTATTAAAACATAAGACTAAAAATTAAATATATTTCCAGATTTCACGTAAACATACGTACGTGTACAAAAATGCGAAATACATTTTTTTCCCCTCTCGCAAGTCCTCTGAATCATCTGTGGAATTTCTGAATAGGGAACATCATTTCAGTAGAGGGAAAAAAAGAAAGTTCGTTTTCGATTATGTAGGGAGAGAGAGAGAGAAAGCGTTGGAAGTTATTTCGCAGGTGATAATTTTCCCAGGTGATGAGCCGAACTCACCTCCGTGTGAACTGGATCTGTTACGTTGCAGGCAATTGCGTTTCCCGGTGCCCTGTTAATCCAGAATTCGAGAAAGAACATTAGAGTGGGAGGAGAAGAATGTTTTGGAAAAAGAAATGCATTTAGAACTGCGAAAAGAAAAGTTCGGAATTTTCGTTACGGAAACCGAGGGATAAATTAGATGGAGAAACTGTAAAAAGTTTGCAAACTACTAACATGAAAGGAAGTTTAAATACTGTCAATGTATTAATTTAAGTTGCAAAGAATTTAAATCTTTAAAATAAGATTGAATTTACAAAGAAGAATAAAATAGAAGAAATTATTTAACATATCAAAAATCGTATCAAACATTAAAATAGAAAAACAGAGAAATTTCTCAAAGTATTTTACATTAAAAATATTGTTTTTATATCAATATTCAGTGAGATTTTTTTTTTTTTTTGTAAATAATGATAACAGCTTAAAAGTAGAACTTAATACCTGGATGTCATATTTAGATTCTTTTGAAGAACCAAATGACCGAAATTATATTTAGTGTTATTCTGTTACAGATATACATCTTCAACTGCCCCATGGAGGGCCAAGGCGGTCTACCTACTGGCAAATTTTGGAACAAGAACTGTTTTCTTTCTACAGGACAGGGTTGTCAGCTTTACGCCCTATCTTGATATTATACGTGGACCTACTTTTTAAAATGGATTTCGAACCAGTACAAACATCCACAGCCCGAACGGCAATTGAACCCGAAACTTGTGGCTTCGAGCAACAGACATTAGGTCCTCATGCCCTAAATATACATCATTAAATTTTTTAATTAATTCTTTAGTTTAAAGAAATTGTTCTCTAGCATGTTAAGAATTTTAATTCAAATAAATTATATGTTCGTACAAAATGCCAAACTCATTGATTCATAAATGTGCACAAGGAAGCCAATGTTCGATTACCAACCATTTCACCACTCAATCTGTCATTTGTTTTGACACATCTTTCAATTTTAGGTTAGCCTAATTATTACAAATAACTATTTTTTCTAATTTCAGTCTCTGATCGAAATCAGTTGTTTTATTTCAGTTGAATATCAACCCATTGTATAAATAAGATTCTTAAAAAAAGAGAGATTTTCCAAATAAGGGTCGAGTCGTGATTTTCCAGTTCTTGATGCATCCAAAGAAAAATGAAAGGTTGCAGAAAGGTGAAATTACTTTAGCTGCAAAGAAGGACCATTTCAAGAATTTGGTAACTTGCTGAAAAGGAGAATTTTAGGCTAAAGTTTAGTCTTTTTAAGAAGCAAAACTGTGGACGTAAATGAAAAGATAATGGAGAAAAACATAGACATATCTCTTAGCAGGAAAGATATCTTAACATCAAATTTTATAATTATTATGTCTTATAATTATCTTTCAGAAAAATGACAATTTTTTTCCTTACAACCTGATTCCTGATGTAACGAGAAGAGATTGCTCAGTATAATTTAATACCCAACTAACTGTCTGGCACTACAGCCCATGGTAGACCAAGGCTATCTGCCTACTAACAGATTTTGAAACAGGAGATGTTTTCTTTTTACAAGGTAGGGTTATCACCACTCAGCCCAAATATTATATTATACCGTGACCTACGGCTTAAAGTGATTTCTGTACTGCACAATATATTTAACATTTAACCTATCAATACTAATTTAAAAACAAATGTAATAATAATTAATAACTTCCTTGGGCCTGTCATGCAAAGCGAATTTTTTCCAAGGAAGTTTTATATTAGACGCATACAGTTCTTTTCTTAGTTCTTTTCTATATTTAAATGAAATTTATATTTATTCTTTGAAGCAGCCACCGCAAAAAATTCTAGTTTCGTAAAGGTGGGATATCAAAAATGGTAATAGAATACGAAATACTCTAGTTTTCAATGCTATTTACTTCGCCACTTGCTGTGAAATCTAAGAAGGTTTCTGCTTTGGTAGTTGAGAAATCGTCGAAAGTATTTTGAAATGGATCTCTAACCCACTCGTAAACTCGCTACCAAGTTGTTGCCAGTAAGAAAATACTTTTTTTTAATTATTTGCCAGTAGGGCTAAAGGATTTTCAAAGGTTACAAAAAAAATTTTTACATATGTTGTTCTTCAGCTCTGTAAGTTTTAACATATTTATCTTTATTTGCAAAATTTTTTTTTTTAAATTTCTGTTATTTTCCCTACAATTCCAATTTTCTACTAAGAACATTAACTTTATGACTCGTATCCAACATATATGCACTTGCTCTTTGGAGTTGAAGATTTAAGATATTTAATTTCTCTAATATGTCGACTAAGTAGTTTAATTTCATCACAAAGAAACCATCTCAGAGCTTCTCGGCTTCCGATCGCCTTTTCTTCTTCTGGACAATTTAATTTCTTAATTTATAAACACTTTGCAAAAATTTCTCACCTGTTAACCATTTTGCCTCGCAATAAAATAATAAATCTGAATGTACAGCACCCATGTATACAAAATGCCAAAAATATTCTTGGTTTTAGTGGTCTCAATTGTATATAATTTACTACGGTTGCAATCATTGTTAGTGCAATATTCATAGAGCTTCTCTGTAGATTATCCAAAGTGTCTAGACACAATGTGGATATTTTTATTTTACAAGTGCTTGCATACTTTGGAAAATTTCCAGATATTAAACGAGCCTCATCGGTGTATATTCCTAAGCAATTTTTGCCTTCTATGCTTGCATCGTTTTTAAAACTAATTAAAATAGCAAATAAAGCAATTAAATAGCATTTGTTAAGCCAAAATTTAAAATTTTTTATTTTATTTTCGGAAACATGCTCGTCTATGCATTTGTTAATGCTTCACTGTCCTTCTAAAGATCGCTTACGCCCATGATTATGTATAAATCTACTATAGTGAATATTCAATATCATGAATTGTAATTAACACGCAAATTATAGTATACGCATTCACGATAGATTCGATAAAGATAGAAAGATAAACTCGATTGAGACTGTCTGGAATTGAGCAAGGGGTGGCATTTAAATACATCTGCGTCCCGGTCTTGTAAACGTCCCGGAATGTTCCAGACAAATCAGAAACTTCTCGTAAAGCCGCGATAATGTCTAATAGGGTGGACGTAAGATAGAGGGCAATAAAGAGACATCGATTCTTGTTTTGTCAATGCGGTGAATCAATGTTGCCAAATATGGATGAGAAATTTACTTATTCTTGGTAATTTAAAAAGTTTGTAATTAAGATCAGAATACTCAAAATACATTATTATGGTAATTGTATAAAGAAGGCGATGAAAATTGTTTGAAATTGGACCTCAAATACTGAAAGGTTGAAAAACGCTGCGCTAGTTTGTAGCTAATCAACAACTGACTAATTTAAAACAAAGTTGCCAACTAGTATGCCAATTTTCTACTGATTTATTTTTGTCAATGAAAGGCCGAGTGGCTAGCTCACTGGCGCTCGATACCATAGGTTTCGGGTTCGAGTCCCGACGGTGCCTTGTATGTTTGGTTCAGAATCCACTTTACACTGTAGGTCCCGATCTAATATGGTTGTTGAACCTTGGGAGTATGGATGACAACCCTACCTCGTAAAAAGACAAACATCTCTCTTCCCGTAATCTGCCAGTACGCAGACGTCCGTGGCCCACAATAGGGCTGTTGCGCCAATGATGATGATGATTCAGTGTTTTATTCAATGTCTATCTTAATCTTCTTCAATGGCGCAACAGTTCCATGGTGGACCAAGGTCGTCTGCTTATTGGCAGATTCCGAACTATGAAACGTTTTCTTTTTTATAAGGTAAAACGCTACGCCCAACGCTCTACAGCATATTAGACCATAACATACAATTTAAAAGGGATTCAGAATCGTTACAAACATCCATGGCACCTCCGGGACTCAAATTCGAAAACCTGTGGCACAGAGCGCCAATCTATAACATTAAAATGCTTTAACGCATATGTGATGAAATTTCATTCTAAATATCTTATCACTGTGCTAAGCTACATACAAATAATGCCTGACTCTTTTTTGAGAATTATCCTTATCTTTTATATCACATGAAATTGTGGAACAATAATGCTTTTAAGTTCTCTTAAAAAGCAATAGCTTCTTCTGTTCAACTATCAAGGATGATTAATTGAGTTATCAAGAATACTATTGGATTTTATCACGAGAAACATATTGAATTTTGTTACAAAAAAAAAATAAAGTTAAGATTATTGAGTAAAAATTGCATTTAACTATGATTATAAATTATGTGAACAAGGAATTTTTAAATAGATTTCTTAAAACAACATTATATCAGTTTCACAAATTTCCACGAATCTTTAATAGTAAATATCTAGGAATAAAATTTAATAAGTCTAAAAATACATCCGTTAAAAATATATCTCGTGTTTAAATTGCTAATTAGTTATCACCTAAGTAGATAAATTTATTAAGATCAAACTTATAATTAAACACTAATTTATAAATTATACGAAATTAATTCTATTTGCACTTTAATTCTATGTCCCAATTACATAAAGCAATGTTAGAAATCGAAGTAATGTTCTTAAAATACAGATTGCCATTAGTGTTCTGAATTCTCGAACAGATATTTTATGAATTAATAATTCGATTTAAACTCTAAGATATAATGTGCAAATTAGGAAATATTAACTAAAGATGTAATAATATAAAGTCATTTGGAAACCAGTCATTAAATTAAAGTTAATCACATTTTAGTGTGAAATTTGGATTTAGATTGTTAAATTTATAAATATTGATTATAAATCTTTGGGGATATACAAAATTTTCAAAGACAGTATTACATCTGCATTTGGCTATAAGTTTTGCTTCTATTTTTTCCAAATTTTATATGGAAGTCTAACAGAAAATTTTTGTTTTAGTAATTAAACTTTAAATAAGAGTTTAATATTTCGAAAAACTCTAATTATATTCGATCTTAACTAGTTTTACATATGTTTTATTTAGAAGCTGATATCGGTAACGTTAAAATTTAATTAAGAGTATTCACATTGATGAACTTATGCGACCTGAAATTCAAACACTATAATAACAAAAATTGGAGAATAGCCTCATGGGAATATGCTATAGCTCTATAATAGACTACAATTATTAAAATATTAAAATAAAACAAAAGATAATGGTGACCTTGAATGCACATACAAATAAATTTGAGACAACTAGCTGTTTCGAGGAATTTTACGACCAGGAACTTCAACAATTTAATGCTATTAACAATTAAATTTAAAATCTTTAATAAGAATTTAATTCTTCTAATTTTCCCTTTTCATTTAGAACTAGTGTTACATCAATATGGTTGTAAATTCGCATTTATTTTATTAAATAAAGAGCATTTACAGAAGTGAATTTAGGAGAGTTGAAATCCAAACACTGTGGTGATGCATAATGTTTAAAAGTATTATAAGTATTTAGCTACAATTCGGAATAACAAGAGGGGAAAGAGTCGGCCAAGAAAGTTTTGAATTCTTTGACGAATCTTTTCCATATTTTTTATCATTTTCTTAACTAATGGATTTAGAAGATTTTGCATCAATGACCTTTATTGAAGTCATATGTATAAAAACAGTTTTTTCATAAAGTATTCTTTCACAATTTTAAAAGTCTAGTATTTACATTAGCTTAAAAGACACTCATGTATTTTAAATTTGCTTACAAAAAATACATATATAAGCTAAAAAAAATAAAAATACCAACTTAAAAAGTACCAACAAGCAAAAGAAAATTAAATAAAAGAAAGAAAGCTAAGCCAAGCCAAGCAAAAAAAAATTGTACACTTGCAATACAATAAATCTTATTTTTTCTCAATAAGAGAATAGCTCCTATAACTCCTTTCATTATGGAACCAAGATAGCTTTCTATAAGACTCAGTGCTGAGAAAAGTAACTCAACACGTATTTGGTTTGCTTCTAAATCAGTAGCTTATCTTTGCTACAGGTTGTATTATTGACGGATGCAATTGAATTGCCTATTTTTATAAAAGTTGGAAGTCAGATTTTGATACCGACTCCTTCAGAAATTCTAGACTCCAGACTCCTATCTCTCGATCCTTAATTATAAATCTGCCCTATGCAGAATAATAAACATCAAAGTATTTCTCTTAATCTTAATTATAAAACTACGATCTTGCGATCTGAGACCTGCAAAATCCTTGACCCTTAATTATAAATCTGCTCGAGGCAGAACAATGAAAACCCTCAAAGTACTTCTCATTATTGTTAAAGAAACGTGGAGATGCCTTCCAAGAGAACTTTCAAGGATAACTGTCCCACATTTCCTTTTTGTATTGCAGAATTCTAATCAGATGTCCCAAATTTCAAAAATATTTTCCCAATCACTACAAAATCTACTATTTTTTCATAGCCAGATACTTACTCAACCAACATTATCGAATCTTCTTGCACCCTTTTTAAAGTGTACTGTCAGTGTACTAGTTCTGACACTGCTCGACTCCGATTTCAATAACAAACTAACACAAAAGACAATCATGATTTTTTTCTTGATGTACTCGTATCTGCGAGTATATTTGGTAAAATTTGCGTCGGTTTACTTTGGAGAAGAGACGTAACAGCAAGTGGCATTCATAATTAAATTGAAACCCTTCAGCCAGATTTTAATGTTTAATGCTTTGCATTCGAGGCTGGCGCATTCTGGATGGGAAGGCTCCGCATTTAAGATTGTTTAAATAAAGACTCGAAGAGGGCTCGATTTTCAGCCCATACAAACAGAATAATGAGGATTGTCCAGATTAAGCTCTCTCATTCCGGGTGAGCGATTTAATTAATTTCTCGCGCATCTCTCGATGTTTCCATCCCCGCACCTGACATCATTACAGCTCTCGGCACAAACGGACCGGAAAATTGAAACTTCCATGTTTCTAATCCACTCTGCATGCATATTCCGGCAGAGGATATTGAGAAAGAGTTGCAACATCTCGCTTTCTCGCTCTGTCGTATGCGAAATGTCGGTCCGTTGAGCAATTCGTCTTGAGCTAAAGTGGATCTTTCACAGGCTTATTGTTCCAACAGAAAACAAATTAGTGATAATAATGGTAAAATGTAGTTTAGCACCTGGACATGTGTTAATTAGGATCAAGTTATTTTGACCCCTTAAAGGATCGTTCTTAATTTTTAAATGCAGCTTGTTTTTTTCCCAAAACATTTTTCTATACTAAAATCGAAATTAGTTCTTGTAATAATTAAGATCGGGTCCTCATGGCCAAGTGACTAGCATTCTTCTGTTCGGTGCGACAGGTTTCGATTTCGAGTCCCGACAGTGGCATGGATGTTTGTAGTGGTTAGGAATCCACTTTAAACTGTAGGTCCCAGTCTAACATGACTGTAGAGCTTTGGGCATAGGGATGACAACCCTACCCTGTATAAAGAAGACATCTCAAGTTTCGAAATCTGCCAGTAGGCAATCGGCCATGGCCCACCTTGGGGCTGTTGCGCCAATGATGAGGATCATTATTAAAGGATATAATTAAATTGCCTCCTTAGCATTTAATTTTAACATTAATTTCTAAAATTTTGGATAAATAAAAATTATTTTTATAATAAAGTCGGGAATTGGATTTTTATAACGACTTCTGCTAACGACTACCTTTAAAAATTCTTGAACATAGACTCCTTCATCATCAACATCATCTCCTCCAGATTCCTTATTCTCAACCCTTAGTCATAAATCTACCCTACGCAGAGCAACTAAAAGTATCAAAGTACTTCTCAGTATTCCTGTTAAAAAGGGGTGGAGATGTCTTCCACGAGAACTTTCAGGGGTAGCTAAAAGTTCCCCTGAAATCCCCCCCCCCCCCTCTATTTCTTTTTTGCAGAATTTGTATCTCAGATTTCTAATCAGGCATCCCAACTTTCAAAATAACTTTTCACAACCATCATAAAACCTGCTCTTTTTTTCATAGCAGATACTGTCTTGCCCAACAATATCCAATCTTCTTACACCCTTTTTGACATGCACAGTCAGTAAGCGCTAGTCCTGACGCCGACTTTTCAAGAAACACTGCACTCACATCTCTCTACTCAGATTTCAATATCAAACTAACACAAAATATAACGGTGATTTTTTTTATTGATGTACAACTAAGAGTGTATTTAAGATGACTAAATTTTACGTCGATTCTCTTTGAAGAAGTGACACTCATAATTAAATCTAAACTCTTCAGGCATGATTTTAATATTTAATACTTTGCATTCGAGGCTGGCGCATTCTGGACGGGGAGGTTGGCGCATTTAAGATTTCTTAAATAAAGATTCGAAGAGGGCTCGATTTTCACCGCATGGAAACAGAATAATGAGGATTGTCCAAATTAAGCTCTCTCATTCCGGGCGCGCGATTTAAATAATTTCTCACACATCTCTTGATGTTTCCATCCACGCACCTGGCATCATTACAGCTCTCGCCACAAACGGACCGGAAAATTGAAATTTCCACGTTTCTAATCCACTCTGCATACATATTCCGGCAGCGGATATTGAGAAAGAGTTTGCAGCATCTCGCTTTCTCGTTCTGTTGTATGCGAAATGTCGGTCCGTTGAGCAATTCGTCTTGGACTAAAGTGGATCTTTTACAGGCTTATCATTCCAACAAAAAACAACTTAGTGATAGTAATGGGAAAAATGCATTATCGCACCTGGACATTTGTTATTTAGGATCAAGTTATTTTGACCCCATAAAAGAGCGGGGTTTTTTTTTTGAAATGCAGCTTTATTTTTTTCAAGACAATTTTCTTCACTAACATCGAAATTAATTTAATAATTATATTGAAAATATAATTATTAAACTAATTTTCATAATTATATTGAACTTAATTGTAATTATTAAGATCAATAGGTTTTTAATATAGAGTAGACACGTGTCGGTCCGGGTTTGAATAGTCTGTAGCTCTTGCATTGTACGCAAGGAATATGCTTTATTATTTATTTCTCAAATTTTTTTTTTTTTTTTTTTTTTTTTAATATCAATATAAAATCTCTTTTGTTTTAAAAAACCTATCTATATATGTTAATGTTTCAGAAAAATACTACATAGTCACATTTTTTCTTAATTATATGTGTTTTATACAGAGATTCTATTAATATATGGACTAATGAAAGATATTTCTTCAATGAATTCTATGCTGCCGTTTATGTATAATACGGTTTTATTAGTAAAAGTATTATAACCGTATTATTATTTCTTGAAAATTGTACGAAATCCAATTCAGCATTTAATGAGCTAATATATTAACGAAGATAATCTGTATCTTTCAAAGAAATCAAATAGAATGTATCGTATCCAATAATAGTGTTAAGAATATTAAAAATCTTTTCAAAATAGTTCTGCTTCTGAAACAGAAATTCGTCCAAGCTTTACGAAATACCAGTTTGCAGTTAGATTGTATTCTGCCTTATGTTCAGAAAGTGTGCAATTTTCTACATTTTTGAAAAGCTCTTGCTCCTAACTTAACTTTTCGGACTTCATTTTAACAGTTTTAATGATTTCTCCATCTACAATATATTGATTTTAGCAACATTTTCTTTATTGACCTTTCTCTCAGCCTGTATCTAAATCGCAGCAATTGCACCAACTAAGCTTACAAGACGAGTTGTGTTACTTTTAATTGCTTTTCTTGTTTATCTACCTTCTTTCAATATCCTGTCAGCATGAATTTGCATTCCCCTGAAGAACGTATATAAAATCAATCCCTTTATCGAAGGATTTCGTCTTACTGTTTTCACCTCCACCTTAAAATCACAAAGAAAATATATATTTGGCTATCATTGTTAAATACAATATCAATAGATTTAGATTTTAAATTTATGACTTAAAATCAGCTCGGGTACGAATCGTGGCCCAGAAATAATATGCGTTCAACTAGAAAGCTTAAGTTCAAATACCTTGGTGGCGTCTGTTGCAGTCATTGCTTTCAGGAAGATGGAGAATTAATGACAATTATAGTAGTAAATGTAAACGCTTAGTGTCTCAAGCTACTTTGTGTAGTATTTTCAGGTTATTCTTCCATATAACAATAAAATGCGGGGTAATTATCATTAAAAGTCCTCCCGAACAGCAATAACCTCCACTTGGACTATTCGTGGTATACATAAGTAGAACACAAGGACCATCAATGCTCAACAAAAAAGTTAAAATTAGGCGTAAAATATCAGCATCTTTAAAGACTAACATTAAAGTCCTATCTTAACGCCTGTCAGTGGGTTGATCGAAATATACATAAGTGGAACACGTAACATAACGATGTATCAGGGTGTAACAAAATGTTTGTCACTTTTTTATTAAAAAAAAATTGAAATATTAATTTAATCTTCAGTTATTTATATTAATTTAATGAAAACTACGATTATTCATTTAAAACATAATCGCCATTTTTTGCATGACATCTTCCAAATCGTTTTCGTTCTTTTTATATAAAATGCATTTGATTTTTTTTTCTTTACGTAGAGAGAATGGACGATAGCGGAGGAACAAAGATTTTCAAGAGGAAGTGCCGGGGGCAAAGAAAAAAAGGGAAGGCCAAAAAGGAGATGGATTGATGAAATAGAAAAGGATCCGAAGAACCTAAAGATCACAAATTGAAAAATCAAAGCTGGAGACAGACGACATTGGAGTTGTATTGTTAGGGAGGCCATGGGCCAACATGGACTCTAGGGCCTAGAAGTTAGTTCGTTAAGATTTTTCTTTAAAGAGGGAATCAACCTTTATTTCAATTTCTTCCTTTGAAGTCATCCTAAGTTTTGACAAAATATTCTGCAAGCTCCTAACAAAATGATAATATGTTAAGTGAGGTCAAAGATATGAAGACGTAGCATAATTTTCCATTCCAAAGTCTTCCAGGAGACTCTTAGTCACTCTTGCAGAGCGGGCTTTGGTATTTTCATATTGCAGGACCCCTTATTTTTCTATTTATCAATGAAGACCATATCAAGCTTATGGTTATCACTTTACCTAATTAGGTGTTTACATTTTGCAGGTGGTTTTCGCAATCTTAGCTATTTTAATCATTCCTTTTTATGTCCATTTCTCTCTTCGCATTAGTCTTTTTTTCTTCATTGAAGGCCATGCTATCCCCTCACCTGAAGTTAATAGAACTCACTTTTGACTTTCTGCTGCATCTTACTAGGTCTCGTTTTTATTTATGGTCCTTTTACCCTTCCAGTCCTTCCTTTTGCCTATTCTCTTCAAGTTTCCTCTTTCCTTATCTGTCTCCGAGTGTCCTTTTCAACAAGTTTTTACTTTTAAGCCATAACTTCCTTCGCTTGATTGGCTCCCCACTTCTATAGGAACGCTTCTCGACAACTATTGCTTTGAAAGATCATCATTTTACCAGTCCTGCATTTGTATCCCCCCCTCCAAGTCCCATGCAGCGCATAACTGCTTTTCCGATAAGTTCTTCCACCGGAGAAGATACAGATGTGGGTCGCAGGTTGGTTTCCAATACGGCATTCCACCTCACATAAATGTTTCTTACTTTCGACCAACCGTCGATACCGATCACCAAGCAATCACATAAACATGGACCACTATCGACCCTTAACAGATAAGAACTATGGCCTCATAACACCCGTTCTTGGGTATAACATAATCTTGGAGCAGCTGCATTCACATATTAAATAAATCCTACCTATCAGCAGTGAATCGCAGCAAAAACGCTCCAAACTGGACTTGCCAGTTAAGAGTCTGGCTTAAAAAAAAACTACTTCTGCCCTTTTTTCAGTCAAAAAAAAAAAATTCACCCTACTGTGCCCATTACTACTAGCTCCGGATATGCTTGGTGTGGGAAGTTTATGCAACATCACACACGCATTAACTAAAACCTCTACACACTCAAAGCCACCAATATAAAAAAATAATTTGCATATTAAAGCACATTATAACATAAAAAGATAAACACTGTCAAACAATTTTAAATGCTAGTCGACAGGACATTCGCACAAAATTCTGGATGTCTGGAAAGAGTTTCCGGGTTTCCTGCCGTATAATGTGACAAAGCAGACAGTTGCCCTTAAATGTTGTCCCAGAAGACATTTTCTTCTCGTCGCATATTAGTTGCCTGTTCTTGGAACAGTAGGTTTACAATAGAACAATGGAACATTAGGAAGATTAATGTTCAACAATAGAAAAAAACTTGATTAAATAATTTTTAACTCCAACTGTGTCTGTTATGTTTATTTTATCATCAAAAATGAGAAAATTAATATTACTTGCAGCTGCTTAACTATAAAATCCATTTTATTAAATAATAAAAATTTAAATTAACTCATTCATTTTATTTTATTGTTTTTTAGTTAAGTAATTTCATATTTAAAGAGTTTTTTTTTTTTTTTTTGCTTTTTTTTCTACTATTATACAATAGAAATTTTGTTGGTGATTTTAATAAGCTGACTAAAACATACCATTCCATTTTAAATTTAACTAACATCTCCATCCAACAATTTTTTTTATTTTTTTTTTATCTTTTTTTTTTTTTTTCGCTATAAATTAAAAAAATCTAACTATAAATAAACATTAAAAATATCTTGAGATGCTAGATAAAAAAAATTTACTGCAAAAAGCTTATTTTTAATTGCTAAAAATGCATAATTATTTTCTAATTCATATGCATGTCCAATGTTTTTAATTATCTTAAGTAATCCTTAACTATGAAAAAAGAAGTAATTAAACAGGTAAAAAAATAACCAAAACCTGCTTACCATAAACTTACCCTTAATGATCTAATGTTTATTTTTACAAAAACATATGTTTAGATACAAACCACTTTTTTCTTTAAAAAAATTGAAGATTTGATTACGTTGAAATGATTTCCCTAATTTATTTTAGTTTATCTGTTTCTGTAAAAAAAAGTGGCTTTATTTTTTTTTCTTTTATCTTGTATTTTTTATTATTGTGCGTATCTGATGTTTTAAAATATGTGCATTAATAATTTATTATTTTTTATTTGATATAAATCATTAAAACAATCATGTTTGTTTGCCAAAATTAATTTTATCACTCTTTTCTAAGTGTCTGGAAACTAATGAGCACAGAAATTATTTCTTATTCAATTAAAAAAAATTAAGATTCACTCGTGAGCAATTTGTTTTCTCTAAAAAAAAGTATTAAAAAGTATTTCGTAAATTACACTTATCTATTTCACATTTCTTTTATACCAATTTTTTTTATAGCTGCTATTGATGAATTGACGTTCCATTGTCAGATGTATAAAGTTGTAAGATACATATATTCATATATTTGTACGTAATTAATTATAACTACAATTAATACAATTGCAATTACAATTAATTGTACAATAGATTATGTACGAATAATTAATTAACAAAAGGAATATTAACAAGCGAATAGTGAATATTAACATTGTATAATGTTAATATTCGCATATAATCTATTGTAGACTGATAAATAATACGTGCATATAAAAGCGCCATAAATAAAGAGTCTGTTTCTAGTTTTACCAAATAGATTGGCCTGAGTTGTGTCAATTTTTCCATGTTTGGCATGAATTTGTTCATGTATTTCTTCATGTATTCATACTTATTGCAAAGCAAATAAGACAATTCTTCAAAAGATTCATCCAGGAATTCTTCCTATTTAAAATCAATGGGACTCACCCATGAAAGTATCAGTTTTTTCATCGGTGTGTTCTTAGTAATCATGAGAACATTTTAATGTATTTTATTGTTCCAATTCTTGCTGTGTCCCATTTTTTCTATTGGTTTTTCATTGGTGTATTCTTAGTAAAGATGAGAATACTTTAATGTATTGTATTGTTCTAATTTTTACTGTGTCCCATTTTTTTATGTCTGTTTTGTGTGTGTATCGATGTCTTCTTAGTAATCATGGAAACACTTTATACTAAAAATTGGACACTTGAACAATAAAATATATTAATGATAATGCGAGCATATCAGAAAGTATGTAAAGATACACAGATTTTTTTCTGGCTTTCTTCCATACAACACGCAAATTCAGGACCTTGCAAAACTTCATAGAAGGCATTGGACATTGGTACAGCATCTTCATCGTTCGAGGTATAGCATGAACTATAGCATACCAAGTTGGTTTCTGGTATCATGTGTCATCATCTGTTATAATCATAGTATCATCGTCGTTCGAGATATAGCATACAGGACACAAGTTGCCAGATGCGAAAAAAAAATGCTATCCATATGAATAAAGGGATTTGTTTAATTAAATTTAAGTATAACCTCTCATATATATATATATGTGTTAGCCACTGCTAAGTAATATTTTGTTTCTGTACTAAAACTTAAGAATAAAGTTAAATATATATCCAGAATTCACGTAAACATACATATATGTGCAAAAATGCGAAAAATACACTTTTTTCCCCTCTCGCGATCCCTCTGCATCATCTGGGGAATTTCTGAATAGGGAACATCATTTCAGTTGAGGAAAAAAAAGAAAGAAAGTTCGTTTTCGATTATGTAGGGAGAGAGAGAGAAAAGCGTTTGAAGTTATTTCGCAGGTGATAATTTTCCCAGGTGATGAACCGAACTCACCTCCGTGTGTGAACTGGATCTGTTACGTTGCAGGCAATTGCGTTTTCCTGGGCCCTGTTAATCCGATTCCGGAAAGAACATTAGAGTGGGAGGAGAAGAATGCTTTGGAAAAAGAAATGCGCTTAGAACTGCGAAAAGAAAAGTCCGGAATTTTCACTGTGGGATAAATTAGATAGGGAAACGGTAAAAAGTTTGCAAACAACTAACGTGAGAAGAGCATTAAATACTGTCAAGGTATTAATTTAAGTTGAAAAGAATTTAGATTTTATATTAAAGATTGTAATCTACAAATAACAGTAAAATAGAAGAAATAATTTAAAATTATCAAAAATTGCGTCTTGCATTGAATTAATTGCAGAGATTGTTCTCCTTTAATTTTTAATTAGAGATATTGTTTTTATTTCAATATCCAATTCAAATATTGCTTTTGTAAATAATGATAATAGTCTAAAGATAGAAGTTAATACCTGGATGGCATACGTAGGTTCTTTTCAAGAACCAATTGTCAAATTTATGTTTAGTATTATTCTGTTTCAAATATACATTCTTCTTCTTCATTGATGCAACAGCCCAATGGAGGGACAAAGCTGTCTACCAACTGTCAGATTTCGGGACAAGAACTGTTTTCTTTCTACAGGGTAGGGCTGTCAGCTTTACGCCCAACACTCTACTTTGATATTATACGTAAGACCTACTTTTTAAAATGTATTCCGAACCAGTACAAACATCCACGGCCCAGCCGGAAATTGAACCTGAAACCTGTGGCCTCAAGCAACAGACAGTCCATCATGACCTAAATATACATCATTAAATTTTTTAATTAATTCTATAGTTAAAAGAATTTTTAATTCAAATAAATTATATGCTCGTATAAAATGCCCAACTCATTGATTCATACATGTGCGCAAGAAACCAATGTTCGATTACCAACCGTTTCACCAATCAATCTGTCATTTGTTTGACACATCTTTCAATTTTAGGTTAACCTAATCATTACAAATAACTATTTTTTCTAATTTCTTCTCTGATCGAAAACAATTGTTTTGTTTCAGATGAATTTCAAGCCATTGTATAAATAAGATTTTTAAAAAAGTGATTTTTCAAATAAAGGTCGAGTTGTGATTTTCCAGTTCTTGATGCATCAAAAAAAAAATGAAAGGTTGCAGAAAGGTGAAATTACTTTAGCTGCAAAGGATGACTATTTCTAGAATTTGGAAACTTGCTAAAAAGCAGAATTTTATGCTAAAGTTTAGTCTTTAAGAATAAAAACTGTGGACGTAAATGCAAAGCTTATGGAGAAACACTTAGACATATATCTCTTAGCAGGAAAGGTACCATAATATCAAATTTTATAATTATTATGTCTCATAATTATCTTTCAGAAAAATGATTTTTTTTTTCCTTACAACCTGATAGTATGATTCCTGATGTAACGAGAAGAGATTGTTCAGTATAATTTAATACCCAACTAACTCCCTGGCACTACAGCCCATGGTAGGCCAAGGCTGTCTACTTACTAACAGATTTTGAGACAGGAGACGTTTTCTTTTTACTAGGTAGGGTTATCGGCACTAATCCCAAATATTATATTATACCGGGACCTACGGCTTAAAGTGATTTCTGAACTACTACAAACATTCTTGACATTGCCGCGATTCGAACCCGAAACCTGTATCACCGAGCACCAGAGTGCTAGTCACTCGGTTATCAGGCACCACGCTATTTCATACCCACTAAGTATAATTTTAAGGAAAACTGTCCTACAATATGTAGTATGAAAGAAAGGTCAGAATCTGCCATCAAGCTGTCGTAGACTCTAATACACGTTATCACAAGTCAAAAAATCTAAATTTTTTTACTGTGGTGACTACAATAATGTCACATGTAAAAATCGAATCATCATTTAATAATTAGAAAAATTTTACATAAATTCTTACAAATCTTTCTCAATTTAGATATAAAAAGCTTAAGTGTTTAGTAAATTGACACTGTATATATATATATCTTTACAATTATATACGTAAAAATAATAGGAAAATGACCGTTAACAAAAGAATAGGTAAATTAGAATTTGCACACACAAAAAAAAATTCTGCAAAATCTAAGCTCGAGCGTAATTTTGGAGCGAACAGCCATTAAATTGGAGAGAGGAGATTATAACATTTTTGTTATGGAGAAACGACAGTACAGAATAAATTTTTGGAATCATCATTCAAAGAAACAATTGTTACAATCATGAAACAACAATGAATCAAGACCACATATGGCCCTAACTTTTATTGTGTAAGTCTTATATGATGCTATGTCACTCACGTATGATACTATAGCACCAATTCGACGCGCAACAGTATCATTTGATAGAGGAATTTACTGAGATAGTTTGACAAAATTATCTCCAAACTAATAAACATAAATAACAAAATTATCTCTAAACCAAACTTAGTTTCTAAAGCTCCAAACTTCTTTTCATTTTTCATTGTAGCTAGAAATCCAAGCTCTTCGCCAATGGTGCGAGGCATTTCACAACAAGCTATTTTAAAAGAAACTTAAAGAGGCAATTAACCTTTAAGCGGCCTTAACCTTAATCTGTGTAAGAGGCAAGTAACTTTTTTCATTCACTGACGAAGTTTTTTTTTAAAAATGGTTTTTGCTTTTCATGTGATTTTAATTTTAATTCCAAAAAATCTCTGAGTTTGTTAACTTACTCACTATGAATCGTTTCCAAATGTCGTTTACGTTTATTAAGTTCCATGCTGTCTGCTGCCAAAAGTTTTGGGCAAATGGCACACAGCAGCATTTTTTTTCATTTACTACAGTATTGGTAAAGCCAAAATTAAATATTTTCTTTATTTTATTTTCGGAATTATACTCGTCTATGTATTTGTTAATTCTCCACTATCGTCTTTACGGCCCTGATTATGTATAAATCTACTACTGCGAATGTTCAATATCATGAATTGCAATTAACACTCAAATTATAATATACGCCTTCACGATAGATTCGATAACGATATAAGGATAAACTCGATTGAGACTGGCTGGAAGTGAACGAGATGCAGCATTTATATACGTCTGCGTCCCGGACTTGCAGGCTTTCCAGAACGTACAAGATAAATCAAAACTTCTCGCGAAGCTGCGAGAATGTCCATTATAGTGTACTTAAGATAGTTGGCAATAGAGAGTCATTAAGAGAATCTTAATCAATAACAATGAAATATTCCGACCCACTACAAACATCGATTCTTGTTTTGTCAATGCAGCGGATATGTGCTGTCAAATAAGAATAAATTAACTTATTCTTGGTAATTTAAAAAGTTTGTAATTAAGGACATAGTATAGCTTTAGCGTCAGAATACTCATCATTATTGCACATATTGTTGTTGTATGAGGAGGGCGGGGAAAATTGGGCAGCAAATACTGAAAAGTTGAAAAATGCTGCTCTAGTTTGTAAATAAGCAACAGTGCAAACAAAATTGCCAACTATTATGTAAATTTTCTACTGATTTACTTTTTTCCAAGTTGTAGTCAATCATTTAATGTCTAACTTCTTCTTCAATGGCGCAACATACCCATAGCCACGACCGTCGGTGTACTGACAGATTCCGAAACATGAGATGTCTTTTTAAGGAGTAGGACTTACAGTCCTATGCCCAACACTCTACTGCCATATTAGACCGCGACCTACGTTTCAAGTGGATTCCAAACCCCTATAAACATTCATGCCACAGCTGAGACTCAAACCTGAAACCTGTGGTACTGAGCGCCAGAACCTATCTTAATCAATAACAATGAAATATTTTTACACACACGTGGTGAGATTTCATTATAAATATCTTACCACTGTTCTAAGATACATACAAATAATTCCTGACTTATTATCCAGTGGCAATGGTCATTGTTGGTAATTTTCCTTATTTTTTTTTGTATCATATCAAAATGTGGGACAATCATCCTTTTGAGTTCTGTTAAAAAGCAATAGCTTCTTCTGTTCAAATCATCAAGGACGATTAATTGAATTATGAAGGAAACCATCTGACTTTATCATGAGGAACATCTTGAATTTTGTTGCAAACGAAAAATACAAATTCCAAGATTATTGAGCAGCAATGATTCTAAATTACGTGAACAATGAATTTTTAAATAGATTTCTTAAAACGAGATTACGTTAGTTTCGCAAATTTCCACGAATCTTTAGTAGTAAATACCTTGGAATAAAATTTAATATGTCTAATTTTATACGTCTGATATCCGTTATTAAATGTATAAATACCTCAAATATATTCACATGAATATATCATTATACAAATTTGATTAAGAAACTCGGGCTTATGTTATTAATTTGTCATCACTTAAGTAAATAAATTTATTAAGATCAGACTTATAATTAAGTAGTAATTCATAAATTCCACGAAATTCATGTGCTCATTTGCATTTTAATTCTATGTCCCAATTACAGAAGACAATGTTAGAAATCGAAGTAAAGTTTTAAAATAGAGATTGCCATTAGTGTTCAGAATTCTCGAACAAATATTTTATGAATTAATAATTCGATTTAAACTCGAAGATATAATGTGCAAATTAGGAAATATTAACTAAAGATGTAATAATATAAAGGTATTTGGGAAGCAGTCATTAAATTAAATTTAATAACATTTTAATGTGAAATTTGGATTTAGATTGTTAAATTTATAAAAATTGATTCTAATTCTCTGGCAAGATACAAAATTTTCAAAGACAATATTACATTTGAATTTAGCTATAAGTTTTGCTTCTATTTTTGCAAAAATTGATATGAAAGTCTAACAGAAAGTTTTTGTTTTAATAATTAAACTTTAAATAAGAATTTAATATTTTGAAACACTCTAATTAAATTCTTTCTTAACTAGTTTTGCATACGTTTTATTTAGAAGATGGTATCAGTAACGTAAAATTTAATTAAGAGTATTCACATCTATGAATTTATGCGAGCCCAAAATTCAAAACTATAACAACAGAAATTGGAGAATAGGCTCCTGATAATCTGCTATAGCTCTATAATAGATTACAATTATTAAAATAACACAAAAGATAAAGATGACTTTGAATGCACTTACTTCAACAATTTAATGCTATTAACAATTAAATTTAAAATCATTAATAAGAATTTAATTGTTCTAATTTTCCCATTCCATTTAGAACTAATGTTACATCAATATGGCTGGAAATTCGCATTTTTATTATTAAATAAAGAGCATTTAAAGACATGAATGCTGGAGAGCTGAAATCCAAACGCTGTGATGATGTATAACATTTAAAAGTATTAATAGTATTTAAATATAACTCAGTATAACAAACAGGGGTCAAGAGTCTGCCAAGAAAGTTTCGACTCTTGTGACATTTTTTTTTTGGCTACTCGATTCCATATTTATTTACTACGCTCTTTACCAATGAATTTAGAAGATTTTGTGAAATAAATTCAATGACTTTTACTAAACTCAAATCTATAAAAACAGTTTTTTGACAAAGTATTTTTTACAACTTTAAATGTGCAGTATTAACACTAAATTAAAAGACACACGCGTATTTTAAATTTTTTTACAAAAAATACACACAAGTTACGAGAATAGCGATACCAAACTAAAAGGTACCTCAATTAAAAGAAAATTAAGTAAAAGAAAGTTAAGACCAGCAAAAGAAAATTGTGCATTTTAAGCACAAAGATACTGTATTTGCAATACATTAAATCTTATTTTATTATCCCTCAGCAAGTACTTGGATTGCTTCTAAATCAGTAACTATCTTTGCTACAGGTTGTATTAATGAAGGATGCAATTAAATTGTCTCTTTAACATTTAATTTTCACATTAATTTCTAGAATTTTGGTAAATAAATATTTTTATAAAAGAGTCGAAGTCGGATTTTGATGCCAACTTCTGATCCCGACTACCTTCAAAAATTCTCCTTATCTCGATCATTAATTATAAATCTGCCCTATGCAAAACAATGAAAAGTATCAAATTACCTCTCAGTATTCCTTCTAAAAAGGGGTGGAGATGCCTTCCACAAGAACTTTCACGGGTAGCTAAAAGTTCCCTGAACCCCCCATTTCCTTTTTGTATTCCAGAATTCTAATCAGGCATCCCAAATTTCAAAAACATTTTCACAATCACCACAAAATCTACACGTTTTTCATATCAGATACTTACTCGACCAGCAGTATCAAATCTTCTTACATCCTTTTTGACACGCACTGTCAGTAAGCTACTAGTCTTGACACCGACTTCTCCAAAAATGCTCGACTCTCAATTCCTGACTCTGATTTCAATAACAAACTAACACAAAAGATAACGAGGTTTTATTGTATATCTACGAGTGTATTTGCTGAAATTTGCGTCGGTTCACTTTGAAGAAGAGACGTAGTAGTAAGTGTCATTCATAATTAAATTGAAACACTTCAAGCCAGATTTTAATGCTTAATGCTCTGCATTCGAGGCTGGCGCATTCTGGACGGGAAGGCTCCGCATTTAAGATTGTTTAAATAAAGACTCGAAGAGGGCTCGATTTTCAGCACATACAAACAGAATAATGAGGATTGTCCAGATTAAGCTCTCTCATTCCGGGTGAGCGATTTAATTAATTTGTCGCGCATCTCTTGATGTTTCCATCCACGCACCTGACATCATTACAGCTCTCGGCACAAACGGACAAGAAAATTGAAAATTCCACCTTTCTAATCCACTCTGCATACATATTCCAGCAGCGGATATTGAGAAAGAGTTGCAACATCTCGCTTTCTCGTTCTCTGCATGCGAAATGACGGTCCGTTGAGCAATTCGTCTTGGACTAAAGTGGATCTTTTACTGGCTTATCGTTCCAACAGAAAGCAAATTAGTGATAGTAGTGGGAAAAATTCTAGCACCTGGACGTATGTTGTTAAGGATCAAGTTATTTAAACACTTAAAGGAGCGTTTTTTTAAAACAGCTTTCTTTTCCAAGACATTTTTCTTTACTAAAATCGAAATTAGTTCTTGTAATAATTAAAATTGGGTCCTGATGGGTTCGAGTCCGACGGTGGCATGGATGTTTGTAGTGGTTCGGAATCCACTTTAAACTACAAGTCCCAGCCTAACATGAGTGCAAAAAAGAGATATTTCATGTTTCGAAACGTGTTTCATGGCCGTCTACCAGTATGTAGACGGCCATGGCCCACCTTGGGGCTGTTGCGCCAATGATCATGATGGTGATTATTGAAGGATATAATTGAACTGCTTCCTTAACATTTAATTTTAACATTAATTCCTAAAATTTTGGATAAATAAAAATTATTTTTGTGATAAAGTCGGGAATTGGATTTTGATACCGACTTCCGCTGACGACTACCTTCAAAAATTCTCGACTCCAGACTCCTTATCCTCAACCCTTAATCATAAATCTGCCCCATGCAGAGCAACTAAAAGTATCCAAGTACTTCTCAGTATTCCTGTTAAAAAGGGTAGAGATTTCTTCCACGAGAATTTTCAGAGGTAGCTAAAAGTTCTCCTGAAATTCCCCCCCCCCGCCATTTCCTTTTTGCAGAACTTGTATCGCAGATTTCTAATCAGACATCCCAATTTTCAAAAACATTTTCCCAATCTGCACAAAATCTACTCATTTTTCATAGCAGATACTTACTCGACCAGCAATATCGAATCTTCTTACATACTTTTTGACATGCACTGTCAGTAAACTACTAGTCTTGATACCGACTTCTCCAAAAATGCTCGGCTCTCAATTCCCGACTCTGATTTCAATATCAAACTAACACAAAAGACAACAATGATTTTTTTTAATTGATGTACCTACCAGTTCATTTAAAATAACTAAAATTTGCATCTTTTCACTTTGAAGAAGACATGTAACAGCAAATGGCATTCATAACTAAATTGAAACTCTTCAGCCACAGATTTATTATTTAATGTTTCCATTCGACGCTGGAGTTGCACAGACACAGGGCAGGCTCCGCATTTAAGATTGTTTAAATAAAGACTCGGGCACTCGAAGGGGGTTCGATTTTCACCGCATGGAAACAGAATAATGAGGATTGTCCAAATTAAGCTCTCTCATTCCGGGCGCGCGATTTAATTAATTTCTCACGCATCTCTTGATGTTTCCATCCACGCACCTGGCATCATTACAGCTCTCGCCACAAACGGACCGGAAAATTGAAAATTCCACGTTTCTAATCCACTCTGCATACATATTCCGGCAGAGGATATTGAGAAAGAGTTGCAACATCTCGCTTTCTCGTTCTCTGTATGCGGAATGTCGGTCCGCTGAGCAATTCTTCTTGGACTAAAGTAGATCTTTTACAGGCTTATCGTCCAACAGAAAACAAATTAGGGATAATAATGAGGAAAATATACTACTATGTCCAAAAAGAAAGACCAATTTTCAATTTAAAATTCCCGGGGTTTATGGAATTTCGATTTTTTTTTTTTTTTTAGGTTGCTGGCACTGTCCTTGATATCTATGTGAAATTTCACGTCCAAATATTTATTAGTGTTTGAGTTACGCTTGCCTTTGTGAGACGCTAAAAGAGATCGCGACGATTATTGAAATGTCTGAATGAATTGAACAATGAACTTGCATTAAATTTTGTTTGCGGAAATGTATAGAATGTTGTAGAAGACATTCGGTGAGCAAACTTTATCAGAAAGAAATTTTACAAGTGATATAAATAGTTCAAAGAAGACACAGAACGCGTTGAAGACAAAGAGCTCTCCTCGTCGATAATCAACCTGGACCGACGAAGCTCACGTCCAAAAAATTAAAGATCGGGTTCTTGCAAACCACCGATTTACAATTAGAGACCTTGTTGCTGATGTTGGAATTTCAAAAGGAATCTGTCAATTCCATTTTGGCCCTCAAAGCGACAAACTCGATTGGTACAGAAAACACTGAATGCGCAAGTTCACATTGCATTGATTCCCGGTGACCTTTTCGCCAAATATGAAACCCATATCGTTCCACAATCACCGTAATCGATATTCTTTTTAAAAAAGGGTGGAGATGTCTTCTACGAGAACTTTCAGGGGTAGTTTCAGATCATTTTGTTTTCCTTTTGCAGAATTCTAATCAGACATCCCAACTTCCAATTCAGCATTCAAACAGCTAATATATTAACGAAGATAATCTGTTTCTTTCAAAGAAATCAGATTGAATATATCATATCCAATAATAGTCTTAAAAATATTAAAGATCTTCTCAAAATAATTCCTCTTCTGAAACGGAAATTCATCCAAGCTTCGCGAAATACCGATTTGCAGTTAAAATGTGTTCTGCATTATGTTCAGAAAGCTTGCAATTTCTACATTGTTGAAAAGATCTTGCTCTTAACTTCACTTTTCAGTCTTCATTGTAACAGTTTTAAGGATTTCTCCATCTGCAATATATTGATTCTTGCAAAACTTTCTTTATTGACCTTTCTCTCAGCCAGTATCTAAATCGCAGCAATTGCACCAACTAAGCTTACAAGACGCGTTGTGTTACTTTTAATTGCTTTTCTTGTTTATCCACCTTCTTTCAAAATCATGCCAGCATGAATTTGCATCCTCCAGAAGAACGTATATAAAATCAATCCCTATATCGATGGATTTCTAGTAGATCTTGTCTTACTGTTTTCACGTCCACCTTAAAATCACAAAAAAATATATATATTTGGCTATCATTGTTAAATACAATATCAATAGATTTAGATTTTAAACGTATGACTTAAAATCAACTCGGGTACGAATCGTGGTACAGAAATAATGTGCGTTCAACTAGAAAGCTGAAGTTCAAATACCTTGGTGGCGTCTGTTGCAGTCATTGCTTTCAGGAAGATGGAGAATTAATGACAATTATAGTAGTAAATGTAAACTCTTAGTGTCTCAAGTTACTTTATGTAGTATTTTTAGGTTATTCTTCCATATAACAATAAAAAGCGGGGTAATTATCATTAAAAGTCCTCCCGAAAAGCAATAACCTCCACTTGGACAATTCGTGGTATACATAAGTAGAACACAAGGACCACCAATGCTCAACAAAAAAAAAGTTAATATTAGGCGTAAAATATCAGCATCTTTAAAGACTAACATTAAAGACATATCTTAACGCCTGTCAGCGGTTTGATCGTAATATACATAAGTGGAACACGAAACATACTGATATATCAGGGTGTAACAAAATGTTTGTCACTTTTTTATTGAAATGAAATAGAAATATTACTTTAATCTTCAGTTATTTATATTAATTTAATGAAAACTACATTTATTTACTTAGAACATAATCGCCATTTTTTGCATGACATCTTCCAAATCGTTTTCGTTCTTTTTATATAAAATGCATTTGATTTTTCTTTCTTTACGTAGAGAGAATGGACGATAGCGGAGGAACAAAGATTTTCGAGAGGAAGTGCCGGCGGCAAAGAAAAAAGGGAAGGCCAAAAAGGAGATGGATTGATGAAGTAGAAAAGGATCCGAAGAACCTAAAGATCACAAATTGCAAAATCAAAGACTGGAGACAGACGACTTTGGAGTTGTATTGTTAGGGAGGCCATGGGCCAACATGGACTCTAGGGCCTAGAAGTTAGTTCGTTAAGATTTTTCTTTAAAAAGGGAAACAACCTTTATTTCAATTTCTTCCCTTGAAGTCATCCTAAGTTTTGACTAATTATTCTGCAAGCTTCTAACAAAATGATAATAGGTCGGAGCGAGGTCAAAGATATGAAGTCGTAGCATAATTTCCATTCCAAAGTTTTCCAGGAGACTTGCAGAGCGGGCTTTGGTGTTTTCGTATAGCAGGGACCCCTTATTTTTCTGTTTATCAATGAAGACCATATCAAGCTTATGGTTATCACTTACCCAATCAGGTGTCTACATTTTGCAGGTGGTTTTCGCAACCTCAGCTATTTTAATCATTGCTTTTCATGTCCATTTCTCTCTTCGCATTAGTCTCCTTTCTTCATTGAAGGCCATGCTACCCCTCACCGCAAGTGAATAGAACTCACTTTTGACTTTCTGCTGCATCTTACTAGGTCTCGTTTTTATTTACGGTCCTCTTACCCTTCCAGTCCTTCCTTTTGCCTATTCTCTTCAAGTTTCCTCTTTTTTTTTCTGTCTCCGAGTGTCCTTTTCAACAAGTTTTTACTTTTAAACCCTAACTTCATTCTCTTCATTGGCCCCCACTTCTACAGGAACGCTTCTCGACAACAATTGCTTTGAAGAGATGATCATTTTACCAATCCTGCATGTGTACCCCCAAGTACCATGCAGCGCATAAGTGCTTTTCCGATAAGCCCTTTCACCGGAGAAGATACAGATGTGGGTCTCTGGTTGGTTTCCAATTCGGCACTCCCCCTCACATAAATGTTTCTTGCCTTCAACCATTGCCTTTCAAACAACCTTCGATTCCATAAACATGGGCCACTATCCATCCTTAACAGATAATAAGAAATAAGACCTCATAACACCCGCTCTTGGGTATAACTTAATCTTGGAGCAGCTGCATAAACATATTAAATGAAATTTCCTATCAACAGTAAGAATCGCAGCGAAACCGCCTCCAAACTGGGCTTAGTTAAGAGTCTGGCTTCAAAAAAATAACTACTTCTACCTTTTTTTCAGTCAAAAAAAACAAAAACAAATTCACTCAACTGTGCCCATTACTGCTAGCTCCGGATATGCGTGGTGTGGGAAAGTTTATGCAACGTTCACACACACATTAACTAAAACCTCTACACACTCAAAGCCACCAATATAAAAAATTAATTTGCATATTAAAGCACATTACAACATAAAAAGAAAAACACTGTCAAACAATTTTAAATGCAAGTCGACAGGACATTCACACAAAACTCTGGATGTCTGGAAAGAGTTTCCGGGTTTCCTGCCGTATAATGTGACAAAGCAGACAGTTGCCCTTAAATGTTGTCCCAGAAGACATTTTCTTCTCGTCGCATATTAGTTGCCTGTTCTTGGAACAGTAGGTTTACAATAGAACAATGGAACATTAGGAAGATTAATGCTCAACAATAGAAAATAAACTTGATTAAATAGTTTTTAACTCCAACTGTGCCTTTTATGCTTATTTTATCATCAAAAAGGAGAAAATTAATATTACTTGCAGCTGCTTAACTATAAAATCGTTTTATTAAGTAATAAAAATTTAAATTAACTCATTCATTCTATTTTATTGTTTTTAAATTAAGTAATTTCATATTTAAGGAGTTTTTCTTTTTTTTTTTTTGCTTTTTTCCCTACTATTATACAACAGAAATTTTGTTGGTGATTTTAATAAGCTAATTAAAAACATACCATTCCATTTTAAATTTAACTAACATCTCCATCCAACAATTTTTTTTTTTTTTTTTTTTTATCTTTTTTTTTTTTTTTTCGCTATAAATTAAAAAAATCTAAATATAAATAAGCATTAAAAATATCTTGAGACGCTAGATAGAAAAATGTTTACTGCAAAAAACTTATTTTTAATTGCGAAAAATGCATAATTATTTTATAATTCATATGCATGTCCAATGTTTTTAATTACCTTAAGCAATCCTTAATTATGAAAAAAGATGTAATTAAACAGGTTAAAAAATAACCAAATCCTGCTTACCATGAACTTATCCTTACTGATCTAATGTTTATTTTTACTAAAAACATATGTTTAGATACAAACCAAATTGAAGATTTGATTACGTTGAAATGATTTCACTAATTTATTTTAGTTTTTCTGTTTCTGTAAAAAAAGGGCCTCTATTTTTTTTTCTTTTATCTTGTATTTTTTATTATTATGCGTAATAATAAAAAATCTTTTATCTTGTATTTTTTATTATTATGCGTTTTAAAATATGTGTATTAATAATTTCTTTTTCTTTTTTTATTTGAAATAAAGAATTAAAACAACCATGATTGTTTGCCAAAATTAATTTTATCACTCTTTTCTAAGTGTCTGGAAACTAACGAGCACAGAAATTATTTCTTATTCAATTTAAAAAAATTAAGATTCACTCGTGAGAAATTTTTTCCGCTAAAAAAAGCATTAAAAAGTATTCCGTAAATTGCACTTACCTATTTCACATTTCTTTGATAACAATTTTTTTTTTATAGCTGGTATTGATGAATTGATGTTTCATTGTCAGAAGTATAAAGTTGTAAGATACATATATTCATATATTTGTACGTAATTAATTGTAACTACAATTAATACAATTGATTACAATTAATGGTATTAATTGTACAATAGATTATATACGAATAATTAATTAGCAAACCAATATTAACCAACGAATAGTGAATATTAACATTGTATAATGTTAATATTCGCATATAATCTATGGTAGACGGATAAATAATCCATGCATATAAAAGCGCCATAAATAAAGAGTCTGTTTCTAGTTTTACCAAATAGATTGCGTGAGTTTTGTCAATTTTTCCATGTTTGGCATGAATTTGTTCATGTATTTCTTCATGTATTCATACTTTTTGCAAAGCAAATAAAACAATTCTTCAAAAGATCCGGACAGTAATTGTTCCTGTTTAAAATCAATGTGACACCAATGATGGAACCAGTTTATTCATCGATGTATTCTTAGCAATCATGAAAACACTTTAATATATTTTATTGTTCAAATTCTTAATGTGTCCAATTTTTGACATAATAATAATAATGAGTGCATATAGTAAGAAAGTGCGTAAAGAAGCATCGATTTTTTTTCTGGCTTTCTTCCATACAACACACAAATTCAGGAACTTGAAAAACTTTATAGAAGGCTTTGGACATAGGTATAGCATCACAATCGTTCGAGGTGTAGCATGAACAGAGTATAGCGTAGCATAGCGAGGTCCTTTTTGGTATTAGGTATCATCATCATCAGTTATTATCATAGTATCATCATCGTTCGAGATATAGAATATAGGACGCGAGTTCTCAGATACGAAAAAAATTGCTATCCATATGAGTAATGTTTAAGTATATTCTCCTTCTCATATATATATAGAGAGAGAAATATATATATAAATAAAGAAGTATATATACACTGAAGTGACAAAAGTCATGGGATAGCAATATGCAAATTTTCAGATGGCAGTAGCATCGCGTAGAACAGGTATAAATGTGCAGTGCTTTCGCAGAGCTTTCATTTCTGTTCAACTTATTCATGTGAAGAGGTTTTGACGTGATGATGACCGCACGACAGGAATTCACAGACTTTGAACGCGGAATGCTAGTTGGAGCTAGACGCATGGGTCATGCCATTTCGGAAATCGTTAGGGAATTCAACATTCCCAGATCCACTGTGTCAAGAGTGTGCCGAGAGTATGAAATTTCAGGCATAACATCCCACCATGGACAGCGCAGTGGTCGACCGCCTGCACTTAACGACCGAGACCGGCGACGTCTGCAAAGAGTCGTAAATTCTAACAGACAAGCAACACTGCATCAAATAACCGCAGAAATCAATGTGGGACGTACAAGGGACTTGTCTGTTAGAACTGTGAGGAGAAATTTGGCTTTCTTGGGCTATTCCAGCAGAAGACCGACTCGAGTACCTTTACTGACAGAACGACATCGCTTGCAGCGACTCTCGTGGGCACGTGAGCATATCGGTTGGTCCCTAGATGAATGGAAAACCGTGGCCTGTTCCGATGAGTTACGATTTCAGTTGGTAAGAGCTGATGGTAGGGTTCGTGTGTGGCGCAGACCCCACGAAGCCATGGACCCAAACTGCCAGCAAGGCACTGTTCAAGCTGGTGGTGGCTCCGTAATGGTGTAGCCTTTTTTTTCATGGCATGGACTTGGTCCTCTGGTGCGACTGGACCGAACATTGACTGGAAATGCTTATGTTCAGCTACTTGGAGATCACTTGCAGCCATTCATGGACTTCATGTACCCAAACAACGATGGGATTTTTATGGATCACAATGCGCCATGTCACCGTGCCACAACTGTTCGCGATTGGTTTGAAGAACATTCTGGACAGTTCCAACGAATGATCTGGCCACCTAGATCGCCCGACATGAATCCCATCGAGCATTTATGGGACATCATCGAGAGGTCTGTTCGTGCCCAAAATCCTGCACCATCAACGCTTTCACAATTATGGACGTCTATCGAGACAGCATGGCTCAATATTCCTGCAGAAGACTTCCAACGACTTGTTGAGTCCATGCCACGTCGAGTTGCTGCACTTCGCCGGGCGAAAGGAGGGCCGACACGATATTAAGAGGTATCCCATGACTTTTGTCACTTCAGTGTATATATATATATATATAAATTATTTCTGACTTTCTTCCATACAACACGCAAATTCAGAATCTTGCAATACTTCATAGAAGGCTTTGGACATCAGTATCATTCGAGTCAACGTTGGACATCATCGTTCAAGGTATAGTATGAACAGCGTGGCATAGCGATGTCATTTCTGGTATCATCATCGGTCCTCGTCATTTGAGATATAGTATATAGGACAAGAGTTCCCAGATGAGAAAAAAATGCAGGAATTTGTTTAATGAGTAAAGGAATTGTTTAATTATATTTCATTAATTTAATTTCTCTATATATTCTTTGCTAGCCCCCTTCTAAGTAATATTTCCGTTTTGTACTAAAATTAAATATATTTCCAGATTTCACGTAAACATACATATGCGCAAAAATGCGAAATACATTTTTCCCCTCTCGCAAGCTCTCTGCATCATCTGCGGAATTTCTGAATAGGGAACATCATTTCAGTAGGTGGGAAAAAAAAAGAAAGAAAGTTTTCGATTATATGGAGAGAGAGAAAGCGTTGGAAGTTATTTCGCAGGTGATAATTTTCCCAGGTGATGAACCGAACTCGCCTCCGTGTGTGAACTGGATCTGTTACGTTGCGGGCAATTGCGTTTCCCGGTGAACTCTTAATCCAAAATTCGAGAAAGAACATTAAGAGTGGGAAGAGAAGAATGTTTTGGAAAAAGAAATGCGTTCAGAACTGCGAAAAGAAAAGTTCGGAATTTTCGTTGTGGAGAATTAGATGCAGAAACTGTAAAAAGTTTGCAAACTACTAACGTGAGAAGAGCATTAAATACTGTCAAGGTATTAATTTAAGTTGTAAAGAATTTAAATCTTATGTTAAAGTTTAATCTACAAAGAAGAATAAATGATTTAAAATTACCAAAAATTGTATCTGGCATTAAATTAGAAGGACAGAGATATTTACCCCAGTATTTTTTTAATTAGAAATATTTTTTTATTTCTATATTCAATTAAAATATTGTTGTGTAAATTATGTTTAATGTTATTCCATTACAAATATACAACTTCTTCATTGACGCAACAGCCCAATGGAGGGATAAGGCCATCTGCCTACTGGCAGATTTCGGGACAAGAGATGTTTTCTTTTTGCGTGGTAGGGTTGTCAGTTGTCAGCTCTACACTCTACAGTGATATTAGATCGAGACCTACGGTTTAAAGTGGATTCCGAACCACTACAAACATCCATGGTATCAACGGGAACAAGACCATCCACCACAAACACAAGTTTTAGATTTATTTTATAATACTGATATGCATTAATTTATAATGTGAAAAATTTACGTAAAATTCATGACATCCATTAGTAACATAAAATGTTTGCTCGAATCATTTACGATAGGTGATTCATATTTTTCTTCAAATGCAGTGGAAAAGTTTATATATTTTGAGTTTTTTTTTTTTTTAATGCAGCTGGAAAACAGACAGTTGTCTTAGATGCCTTAAGGCAAGCGCTACACCGTCGTTACTCCCTGAGCTGAACCCAGGGGACGCGTGTAGCTAAGATAAGCTACGTATGCGAAGCAACAATGCCCCCGCAATGCTCTACGATCCTGTTAAACCAGGACCTACGGTTTAAAGTGGATTCCGAACCACTAAAAACACCCATGGCACCGCCGGCACTCGAACCCGAAACCTGTAGTACCGAGCGCCAGAGCGCTACCCCCTCGGCCAATCAGTCCCAGATTTTTAAACTTATAAGCATATTCTTTTCATAAGACTGAAATCCGTTAATGTTTGAAAGGAATAAATTTTCGAAAATTCTGTTATCTGATTAACTATGCTCAAAAAGATGAAGTACTATGTGCTCAAAAAGTAGTTAAAATTAGTACTATGTTTAGAATACGGGTTGTTATTTTAACTATTGGTGGAACTGATTAAAGATTAATTGCATATTTATATTTGTAAGTGTAAGAGAGATTAATAACTAGAAGGCATATTTGTTTAATATAGAAAACGAATGCTTGTATTTTAAACTAACATTTAGAAATACCAGTTACTTATATACAATAATTTAGCCAATAAAATTTATTATTATTTATTTTATTGTTATTTTTCGTCACTCTGTTTTTTAATTAGAGCCAAATAAAGAGCAGCATGAATTAAGTAGTCAGTTGTAGTTATATTGGGGAGAATTATGATAATATATATTATAAAAAAGCAGAAAAAAGAATAGGCTTCTAAATGGGACAGCTTAGTTTTGCCACAGTTGTGATCTCCACCTGCCCTAGAAGATAGAACAAATGTTGAATATGATTATTCTCTAGGTCAGTGCCCAATTTGATGATGTCATGAATTACTAGTTAAGAATTTATTTGATCCAACAAAGTTCAAAGTTTAATTGACTTCTGGTTTCGTCAGCTTTCACCTAATTTTAGGAATAAGGCTCATTACATGTAATGTGGAAGTGACATAGTTTTAAATGTTTTCGTATACATTAATGCATGAATAAAATTTAGTATCTAAATATATGAATAGATATAAATATGTATAATACATATTTTTAACTATCTTCTGTTCATTTAATTTTAGTAAAAATTGTTTGATTGTCCTTATTGTCCTTTTTCAGCCAACTAATTTTTTTTTTTTTTACTTTACTTTCGTTCTAATTAATCTTTCAATTAATCAATTTTTAACACGATATATACCATAAACTCGATATTCAACTCAAGATGTCTCAACCAAAATACAGATTTCAAATTCATAGACTAGATTCAATGACCAAATTATTCTAAAATCGCTTTCTCATTCAGCATTCATTTATCAATTTTTAAATCAACATTTAACAACCAAAATAAATCGGTAACATCCATAATAGATGGTGTTTCCTAACTGTTTTGTTTTTCTATATCCATAAACACGATATGCAACACAAGATTCCTCAACCAAAATACAGATTTCAAATTCATGAACGAGATATTTCAATGACCAAATTCACGCATCCCCAAATCCAAACTTCAGATTCCCATGCATTATACAACAACCACCATACCTTCAACCTTCTTTTTTTAATACCCAAAAGAGGCAGAACAGGAAAAAACCGAAATTTTTCTCTCCAGTGCGAGTCCCTCCACGACATTTGTCCACAAATTTAAGTGCCGCCCAAAGGGGACATCTATCCTTCTATCTAAATAGTGTCCTTACTATCCTGGGAAGGAAAGTGCACTTTGGGAGGACAACCGTGATCAGCCTTGTCGTAAAATGCGGACGGTTCCGGTTTTAATGCGAGGTAATCGAGGATTACGTTCCCTCGGAAGAGAAAAGTATTTCATCCCATTGATAGAAACCGGAGACAAATGTTTCGGGAAAGAGATGATCTCGAGATTGATGGATCGATTGGGAATAGATGGTGAGCCCTAAGTGTTTTGTTTTTCTTAGACCTTGCAAGTGAGGAATGACTCTCGACAAAAAATCGACTTTTATGAAAATAACTTTTTGTCTGGACTATATTTATTTTTGTATAAAAGTTTTTATATAATATAAAAAAATTATTGTATTTACACCTTCTGATGACAATCTCTGAGTAAATTAAAAATTAAAAACATACACTCCCCAGAAGTCTGTGTACGGAAAGATTGATTACCCGTATGATATTTATGCAGCAAAGAATTTTGAGCTAATACTTTTATAAATCAAAATTATTTTTCCTTTATAATCATTATTTTAAAATTCAAAAGTTGTTACTTTTAAAAATTTGTGTTCAAAGTAGTCAAAAAGCGAATTTCAAAATCAATTATTAACTAAACTCTCCTGAAATGCTACCTGGAAATCACGCCATTCTGCTTCTTCTGGAACCTGATAAAGGGTTTTTAATTGTTATTGATTTACTGTATCTCTACGGTGTACAATATTGGTAGTTTCTATTAAGTTTTAAAATGAGCTCTTAAGTCAAAAGCCTGGCATAATCGATCCACGAAAAAAAAATGTAGATGAGATTATCAATTGTGATCAATTAATGATATTTATTATATATAACAAAATATTATTGATTGATCAGAATTGCATAATTTTGAAATAAATTACTTTTATTTCATTTTTTTGGTAGTTAAATATTGCATCGCAAGGAAATATTGAGAAATATTAGTATTTCTATAAAGGAGTTTTTGAAAAAAAATTCACGTTAAATTTGGAGAGAATTTGCATTAAATTGGATTTTTTTTTTAAATTGGTTTAATTTGGCGATATTTCTCGAAAGTTTTATAGTTTTCTGCAAGATAATGGACGAATAAATGTGGGAATATTTATATAATTTTAAATATAATGCGCGACAATACTTGAGGTGACATTGTATACAACGATTAAGTGTCATATATTTCTATTGTTTTTGCTGGAATGTATTAAATCTTAGTAAAATGCTATTTTTATTCGAAATGTGACTTTTAATTAGTCAAATATATTTATATAAAGTAATGATAGAACTTATTAATACCAAAAATTAACATCTTTCCAAAGATTTACATTAAAATCAGTTAAGGATTTTTCATGAAAATGCTTTTAAAAGCACGTAATAAGAAAATACCTATCCATTAACGGAATGTTGCCTATTTTCAAAAGCAAAACTCCTTAAATGCATTGCTATCAACATGGTGCCTATTTTTAAAAACAAAACTCCTTAAATGCATTGCTATCAACATTAAAAACATTTATTCGATCGATTAAGTATTGCAAAAAAAAAAAACATGCATTGAAATGATTCATTCATTAAATTCCTCATTTTCCATCTTGTCCATTAAAATGAGCTTCGTAATTCAAATCACGTGACAACAAAAAAAAAATTTAACTTTAGTTAAAATAAATTTCTTCTTAGTGAAAATATTTTTTATTTTTTTTTACCCAAAAGAAACCAGCAGTTTTTTTTCCAAGCTCGATAAATGTCAACATTTCTCAGAATGGTAGAAATGAAAAAAAAAGTATGTTATTTTTGTTTTGGTCCAAAGAAAAACATAAAGCGATTAAAATTTCAAGCAACAGAAACATTTGTACTTAAGATAATGAGTCTCGGAGGGATTTAAATGGAAGTGGTTAAATCTTCCCTCTTCTTTGAGAAATCATTTAGATATTTAATTTGTCTAAGAGAATCCTAAATTGTTTTCGTACCTCCTTTCGGATTTACAAGCTCAAGAAAGGGTTTCTAATTATTATCTTCAATGAGGCAACCTTTAGGAGGATTTCCAAGACGAATTTTTGTAACAAAAACCAAATTGGAAACGTGATATTTAAT
This sequence comes from Caerostris darwini, assembly GCA_021605075.1. NCBI lineage: Eukaryota > Metazoa > Arthropoda > Arachnida > Araneae > Araneidae > Caerostris > Caerostris darwini. The sequence goes on along the minus strand of BPLQ01012118.1, from coordinate 33,123 downwards.
TGTAAATACCTTTTTTTAAACAAAACTCCATGCATTTTAAGAAGGTTTATTGTGAATAATAGTTTATTTGAAGTTTATTTCATTGCATCAAACGTGGAATAATTAAATTATTTTTTTCTTAATCAATGAGTTATAATAAAAAAAATTTATTAATAATATGCAAATAGTTTCTCCACCCTATAACGCCTGTCGTGGTGAACTTCTTAAATATTACCTCTCAAAAAGTATTGGAAAAAAAGCTTTCAGAAATATTCTTCAATAATACTGGCAACCACCAACATCTGGCCATTTAATAGATCGAACAATATTAACCGCTCTCTAATTTTAAAAGATCTATGAATATTCTGCTCTAACTTACCTAAATTCACATTTGAATTTTTGGAATTTTTCAATTCTCACGATTTCCTTTAACCTCTGGGCATTGCAATGTTTTCATTCTTTTTTATGTTTGTCACCACCGGAGGTGAGTGAGCTCCAATAATCTTCAACATCATCATCACCTTAAATATTCCACATTATTCCAACAAATAATACCCAATTTGGTTCAAATACGATTGGTACAGAGGACATGCATTGCAAAAACAGTATTAATGAAAGAGTAGAAATTGTGGAAACAAGTAAATGTGAATAATTTCAACCTGGTTGTTAAATTTATTTTGACATTAATAAAATCCCTTTTTCGCCATCTAACAAAATCAGCATTCTTAACTATCAGTAACATTTTTCCTCTAATGTATGTAATTTTATGTAAACAAAATAAGTTTTTACATCTTAAATATGAAAAGCATAGTATATAGTTAAAAATATAAAAAAAATTTAAGTTGAAAAATCCCTACATTATAATGATAACAGTGCTGAACCTTTTTTTTAAATATAAAAATATTTGAATTAATTTTTTTCATTTTAACATTATAAATTAACTGTAATTGAATTTACTTTAAATAAAAACTATTAAACTGTTTCTCAGATATTTTTATCTATTTACTACTGTATATAATATATTTTCATTTGTGTTATTTTTCCCTAATTGCTCTGTATGTAGAAAGTTTAAATAAAACCATTAAATTATTTGCACCACCATTAGCCATCACTTGAGATCGGATAGTCGAATGACTAGCACTGGGTACCACAGGTTTGAGTTCGAATCGCGCAATACGATGAATGTTTGTATGGTTCGGAATCCAATTTAAACCGTAAGTCCCAGTCTAATATGACTGCAGAGCGTAAGGTTGTTACCTTACTCAGTAAAAAGACTCAAGTTTCGGAATCTGCCAATAGGCAGAAGACCTTAGCTCACTATAAGGCTGTCGTGCCATTGAAGAAAAAGAAGTAGCCATCACTTATTTATTAGAAGCTAGTATCCGTTTGCATTATTAATAATTAAGCTGTATTCAATGCATTATTAAAATTGCTTCAATAGAACTCGTGGGTTCAGCAACTGTTATTTGCGCCACTTGGACAGTCATGTGTCCTAAAATAATGGCGTTTCTTAGTAATTTACATAAGTATAAAAGAGCACACCATCTAATATAGTGCCTAGTGTACAACGGACTGATATTTACCATGAAAGAGACATTATATATTTAAATAAATGATTCCCTTTGCGGTACCCCACTCAGAGGCAGAATGAAAATGTCAACATCAAAGTTCAAATTTCGGGCCCTGGAATGTTCGATGAGAGTTCGAAAAGATCCCCTAACAAATGAATTTAAAAATGTCCCCATTGCTGTCAGCAGTAGTTCCCACTTTTTATTTTATAAGTATCTATACACGAACCAGAAATCGTGGAAGTCCCTAGCATCGGGATTACAAATGTTACCCCTATTACTATTACCACCAGATGCGATCTATTTTTCATACATATGAATACGTTCAAAATCTTAATACACATTTTTTTTAATTTATCATGTAAATGACTTAAACTTATTAAATGCTAAATTAATAAATTTTATTTATTTTGTAATAATAAATGTCGGGCCTTTCCTGTACTCATAGTCTTTCTGCTCGGGCCAGGGCCCGTGCAATTGGCCACCCTATTGTTACAGCAAATTGCCAAGGGCCTCAGTCTCTTCACTGATTGCAACAACTGTTATAAGACTATTCAAAGCTATACAGAGTTCTACCACAGTTCTTCTTCCTAACAATACTCTCACAAGTTTTGCAAAGTTCTTATAAGCCCTTTTTAGAATGTCTCATTCATTTAATAGATCTACGAACGTGGTCTTAATATACATCTATATATATATATATATATATATATATATATATATATATATATATATAATAAGCAGTGTCATTGTTATTAGTAAAAAACGATAATTATTAAATAAAACACTTAAAAAAGAATGGATAATTTACACTATAGAGTTATTAGTTGAATCTTTTTTATTTCTGTCCAATAAAACTTCCGAGCAACCATTCCTTTCCTCCAAAGTGATAAAATCAGTAAACAAGCCCGAAAAAAGAAACAAAGAGAGAGGAAAAAGAAAAAAAAACTTTCATTTCGAAAATGGCGACAATAAAAAGCAGTTTGTCAAGTTGAAAATCCGGTGCTTTTTTTAGAGGACCGAAAAATTTCTTTTATAGCCAAGACAATTTCCTAAATTACTTTTCACGAAAAGGGCCGGGATTTACTTGTTCATGTTTTATCCCTATTGCTGTCATTGGCGGAATCCGAAGCCGTCACTTTAAAGTCGCCCAACTAAACGCCAGAAAACCGATGCTGTCACTTTAAACGATATGTCCTTCGCAGCCAAGCCCGCCAATAGGGATTTGCCGATTATTCAGATAGGGAATTTTTCCCCCCTATCGCCCATTGCTTGAAACCGTTGTTTTTCTTGGCGAAACAAAAACTTTCCCCAAGAGATAGGGAGCTGTAGATGTGTGCAGAGATAGATAAAGTGCTCTGTCTCTTTATACAGTTAAGAGGTGAAATACTTTTTGGGACAATAAAATAAATTATTTTTTCAAGTACCGCGTACTTATGGGCATGACACAATTTTTTGAAGGAGAGATAAGACAACATGGTGTATTTTTTGCAATTTGCAGGATTTTAAAAGTATGCAGGAACTACGAAATGTGCTATGGATTTTATACTTTAAAAAATAATGGGTGGTGATATAAGAGTTGCTTTAAAAGTAATACGGTAAAATAAATCATATTTGCATGAAAATTAAAAAAAAACCTTTTATCTTATATATGAATATTAGTTACATATTTTTTATTTATTTAAACGTAATACGCGTTTTATCTATTGAATCTTTTAATGTTTTTGCCATATAATAGCTAATATCTTATTATTGTTCCAATTAGACAGCAGACGTTGAATTACTATTTCAAGTAATTTTTTAGTATAATATGCCCTTTTTATTTAATATGAACACAGAGATCTATCCCAATTCTGCTTCCTCACAATTCTCTTAAAGTTCTTATATACCCTTTTCCAAATGTCTCATTTAATAGATCTATGATCGTAGTCTTAATGTATCTATCTATATATATATATATAAAGCAGTGGCATTGTTATTAGTCAAAACCTATAATTATTAAATGAAACACTTAAAAAATAATGGATTATTTACAATATAGAGTTATTAGTTGAAGTTTTTTTATTTATGTCCAATAAAACTTCCGAACAACCATTCCTTTCTTGCAAAGGGATAAAATCAGTAAACAAGCCCGAAAAAAGAAACAAAGAAAGAGGAAAAAGAAAAAAAAATTTCATTTCGAAAATGACGGCAATAAAAAGCAGTTTGTCAAATTGAAAACCTTTAGAAGACCAAAAAATTTCTTTTATAGCCAAGACAATTCCCTGAATTACTTTTCACGAAAAGGGCCAGGATTTACTTGTTCATTTTTTATCCCCATTTCTGTCGTTGGCGTAATCCGAAGCCGTCACTTTAAAGTCGCCCAACTAAACGCCAGAAAACCGATGCCGTCACTTTAAACGATATGTCCTTCGGAGCCAAGCCCGCCAATAGGGATTTGCCGATTATTCAGATAGGGAATTTTTCTTGTCTTTCCCCCCCTATCGCCCATTGCTTGAAACCGTTGTTTTTCTTGGCGAAACAAAAACTTTCCCAAAGAGATAGGGAGCTGTAGATGCGTGCAGAGATAGATAAAGTCCCTTTATGCAGTTAAGAGGTAAAATACTTTCCGGGACAAAAAAAAAAATTATTTGTTAAAGTACCGATTGCTTATGGACATGACAAAATTTTTTGAAGGAGAGATAAGACAACGTGATGTATTTTTTGCTATTTGCAGGATTTTAAAAGTATGCATGAACTACGAAATGTGCTATGAATTTTATACTTTAAAAAATAATGGATGGTGATATAAGAGTTGCTTTAAAAGTAATATGGTAAAATAAATCATATTTGCATGAAAATTAAAAAAAAAAACCTTTTATTTTATATATGAATATTAGTTACATATTTTTTATTTATTTAAACGTAATACGTCTTTTGTCTATTGAATCTTTTTAATTTTTTATGCTAATATTTTATTTTTGATTCAAGGATACAATAGACTTTGAAATTCAAAAATTACTCTTTCAAGTAGTGTTTCAGTATATTATGCACTTTTTCTATAATATAAACTTTTTTTAAATAAGATATAAGAATAAAGTTTCCAGAATTTATTTATTAGTGAGAGTCGGCTTTCTGTTTCATTTTCATATTTTCTTAAAAGTATTGAACTATTCTTTGCTTAACAATTCCATTTTTAACTCAAATTTTATATTTGAATTATCAATTGCTATTATGCAAATAGGAAATTTAAAATCAAACAATAATACTACCATGAAATTTAATTCATAGTTATAGTAATTTTTGAGAAAAATATTTTCTAGTTTTAGGTGGTTTTTTTCATTCAATTTTCATAAAGTAGTCGCTGCTAATGATTGAGAATAAGTTTTTAATGTTGTATTTAAAATTCCTTACTAGAAATTGATTATAAAATAATTGATAATTAAAACATAAAAAAAATAAATTGTGACACCTAGAGAATTTTAACAGTTTTAAAAAAATATATAAATAAAATGGAAAACTGACCCTCATAACTTAATTATTAAAATATTGTTAATATTTTTCTGTAAGAAAAACCATCTTATATCAAATAAAAATTATATAATATAATCAAGCTTATAAAATAAAAATTTATAGTTTCAATTTACACTATTCCTTTAAGAAGCAACGTATATTATGAAAATATTTATAACTCTAATTTATGTTGCTATGCTTTTAAAAGCTTTAACAGTAATGAAAGAGTGCTACAATTACATTCTTTTACTACTTATCATCCAATGGAAAAGACATGTTTACATATGATAAGTTAAAATTTGTGGGTGAATTTCAGTTGTTGTTTTTTTCGCTCATATGTAATGAAAATGCAAAGAAAGGTTAGCGGGACTAGCTAGACAAGTAATCTTAAGACGATCCTGTTAGGCATGTTTTCTAACACAACAAGGATACTTTAAATTGGATTCTGAATAAAACTCAATAACCTACACGATTACAAATACTAGAAACAAAGAGTATCTCTGACTCAGCAAATTAATTTTATTTTGAAACTTTCATCTGTTAGTAAAGTTGTAAAAAATATAAATTAATGTTGCAACCGCTTATCTGGCAGCAGCGCCCTCTATATACTGACTGATTTTTTCTCAATAGTGGTCAAGGAATATTCTGGTGCCGATAAATGTAACGCCTTTCCTTTATTTTTGTAATTATGCAACAAATGTTAAATTAGGCCCATCATAATTATTCTTATTTTCCCCTCTCAGAATATGTCATTTAGACCTTTTTATACCTACCGCCCACTTTGATATCTCTGTTGGTAGTAAAATTTCTAACCACTCACAAGTTCCACGGTTGTGGTGATTTATAAAGTAGGGAACTAATTTTACCTTATAAAACTACAAAGCTGAATTGCAGCAAATTAAAGCATATAAAAATAATTTCTTACGAACTAATTTGCGTCGGACTTTCGCTAAGTTTGGCAGAATAATTATTTATAAAACATCTTACTGTTGTAGTTAAATCTATCTTTTATTTATACTTTGCATGCATACAAGCACGAAGTCTGATTAAGTTACATTTAATTACTTAAAGTATTAATATCCCTGATGTCCTGAAACTAAATACCTGATCTCTGGTCAATTTTTGCAAGGGACAAATAAAGGTATCTTTTGGAAATATACAGGTAATTTCTTACTTTGGTTAAAATATCGTTAATAGCACCAAAACTGATTCCTCAAAATATGAAGTAGGAAAAGATATCAATAAACAATATTATTTTCCACATATTTGGAAATGACAGGTATTTTTAAAAAAATACTTGAGAATTCTTCTATTTCAACAATTAAAAAAAAATCCAATTTAAAAAAAAGAAAGTGCTTCAGTAACCGAAAAAATCCCTGCCGTCCACCATGAAAACTGGAACGTCCACTAGTGGGCGGTAGGGACCCGGTTGATTACCATTGATTTGGTATAGTTAGACTGGTTTCTTAAAAATTTAAATGATTTAGTCACAACGAACATAAATTAACAAGTGACGAAGATTGACTGTTCCCAAAGCTAAGCTAAAGTTAGTGAGCTAATAATATCTTTTAACTTTCCCAATACAAAATGATAAGATGCATATAACACACAACCAGTCAATTAAATATGCATAGATGAGTGTTTGCATAGAAGTTTGCAATATGCATAAAAATTGTTTCAAATATAAAAAAAGGAGTACAAAGGAGAGTTTACAAAGGACATAAAAATTTAATTTCATTCCATTAGTATTTTGAGTTAAAACCTGATGCATTTAACAAAAAAAATAATAATATAATTACTAAAGCATTATTTAAAAATATTAAAAGAAGTCTCTACATTAAATTCGTTGAATTAGTGGTATTAAATTATATATGTATATCCCTATATCTGTAAAGATGTTTCAAAGCATTCTTTAAAAAGAATTATAAATAATTTTGCTTCGAAATGGCACTTCTAATGCTATTCAATACGCGACCTAAATTGTCTTTATATAATCTACTTCATAATTAAGGCTTCACGGTCTACGAAATGCAGCAAAAAATCAGCCAGTGAGTCATCATCTATCAACGTCAAAGCTCTACTTTGTAACGCTGTAGGCATTCTATTCTCGTGGGAATGAGATATCTAGAATCATTTTATTGCTTTAGTATGAGCTCTCATTTAGTTTGGAGGAAAAAAAGCAATTTTCTCAATAATTCTGAACAGATTTAAGATTTTAAGAGCATCTAAAATCAAGTTGCATTTTTTCATTATTTTCTGCTAATTCCTTTCGAAAGACAATTAGTAAAACTTTTGTAATATTTGTTGAGCTCCTGTTGGATAATGTCTGTAATCTCATTATTGACTTATTAGCATGTTAATTAAAAACATGCATTAAACACCGAGGAAGATCTTAGAGATTAACAGAATTACGTTTTCTTAGAGGCTGTTAGGGAAAATATTTCAACCTTCTGATCGGTTATTTTCTGACTTGTAACGAATTATTTTAGGTATGGGCATATTATCAAATGAAGATATTAAGAGGTTATTTACAAAATTAAAAAAAGGTATGATTACATAAATCAAAAATTATATATATAATTTGTTAATACATTTTCTTTGTTATGAAAAAAAATACAAAAATATGTATGGCAATGTCATCTAATTACATTATATTTTTTTAATATCAATCTGTTTCAACTGATGTTTCAACACGAATAACTTCCGATAAGAGAAGGAAATTACCTTCCGGGAAGTCTTTTAGGGATAACTGTGCGGCATTTGTGAATTGGATGGGAGAAAAACCAAGTAAACACCCACCAGACAGTCTGACTGAGACCCTTTACACACAAATTTATGAATAAATTTAACGCTTCTTGAACTCATACGTGTGAAAGAAATTTGCATTAACAAAATATTTTTATATATTTTGTATAGGTTTAGTGTTTGCACTAACCTAAAAGATGTCCTTGTACTCAAAAATATATGTATACAATATTAAATGAAAAGGTATTAAAGTATTATAAGAATAATCAAAGAAACTATACATTTTGATTACAAAGATGCTGCATTTATAATGCATCAAATCTTATTTATTAAAAATAAAATAATTTCTATAATATCTTATTTCATTCAGGGTCCAATATAGCTTTTTATAATCCTCAGCGGCGAGAAAAATAATTCATCACGTACTTTATTTACTACTAAAACCGCAATTATCTTTGCTCAGAGGATACAATTAAATTGCCTCCTTAACATTTAATTTGAACATTAATTCTCATAATTTTAGAAAAAATATAAATTATTTTTATGAGTCGGAAGTCTGCCCTATGCAGCACAATGAAAAGCATCCAAGTGCTTCTCAGCATTACTGCTAAAGAAGGGTGGAGATACCTTCCACTAGAACTTGCAGTGGTACCTATCCCACATTTTCTTTTTGCATTGCAGAATTCTAATCAGACATACCAGCATTCAAAACAAATCATTTTGTTCCAATCTCCACAAAATCTACTCGTTTTTCATATCAGATACTTACTCAACAACAATATCGATAATATTCTTGCACCCTTTTTGACATTCGCAGTCAGTAAGCTACTAATTAGGCAATTAACAGTGCTAAAATATACAATCTCAATTAAGTAAAAGTTGATAATCTGAGTAAAAGTGAAGTGGCATTTATGTTTGGATCACCGTTTTGTATTTTTCTAATATGGCTGAGTTTTCTTAAAACTTTAGTAAAACCTATGAAAATTGATTTCTTTGAATAGAACTAAACTAATTGTTTCATTAAGGATATTTTGATTGAACTGCAGCATAATGCAATGACTATATATATAATTGCATGCCAATGCATTGTGCTGTTGTTCAATCAAAATATCCTTAATGAAACAATTAGAATCTTCTTTATTTTTTCAATGCATATAATTGTATTTATCGATTAACCAAATCAAAAATAGATATAAGATTTAGATTTAATTTTTTAATAAAGCCCATACATATATTTAATGCAACTAATGAGATTATTTCTGGTATTTCAACTTGAATATAATGAGCATAAATATTAAATATATCATTTTATATCCACTTTTCCCACTTTCCTTCCAATTCACGTTCAAGACAATTACTTCAAAATTATGATTAACGAACTTGGAATTACAAGTAGAATACTAGTAATAGTTAAAAAATTAACTATTCATTACTGGTCATCATTGTTAAAATGTATAACGCTAATTGCACAATATGTATAAAACTAATCCAATGTGTTAGTGATGATTCTCTAATGATAGGCTTCGGTTCGTGTAAACACCGAACCATTAACACGATCTCTATAAACATTACCGAGTGTGATTTCGTGCAAAATGCGGTTTAATCATCCTAGACTGTAAGAGACTGAAATTCTGCTAGCAATGGATTCGAGAGTGGATTTTAATTGGAAATTTAACGATCAGAAACTTTAAATGTTTATAGTTGGAGTAGACATAGACTGCTCTCATTGGAAAATCAGTGCGCGACCCTATTATCTCTTTAAATCATATTGCACAACGGTCGCCTCCTGAATATATAGTTCGGATGGCTGGGTGTTATCTATTTAATTTCCTCACAGAATTATTTTGCATCATTTTAATAATTTAAAATGTATAATGTATGAAAGATGGTAATAGTTGGTTGGTTGGTTGGTTGGTTGGTTGGTTGACAATATGATATATGTATAACATATATTTATTTGAAACTTTTCTTAAACTGTATAAATATTGAAACAAAAATACATAAGTACGCTTTCTAATTCTTATTAATTCAACTACATATGAATATCTGTGGGATTTAAAAAAAATTAAAATTAAAAAGCTAATAACATTCCGAAACGAATGATGCTTCTTTTGAGGCATAATACAATGTGATCCATATAACGAAATTAGGGGTCTGATGCTCGAGAGACTAGCGCTCTGACGCTCAGTGCCACAGGTTTCCCCGGTTCGAGTCCCTGCAGTGTCATGGATGTTTGTAGTGGTTCGGAATCCGCTTAAAACCGTAGGTATGGGTCTAATATGATTGTAGAGCGTTTGGCGTAGTGCTGACACCCCTACCCTGTGTTAAGAACAGAAAAGTCCTCCAAAAAAACTCCTATCTCGAAATCTACTAGTAGATAGACGGCCATGGGGCTGTTGCGCCAATGATGATTATGATGAGAATAACAAAAATTAACATTAATACATGATAGAAACATATTAATTAGCTTTAATTAAATTTTAAGAATCTTTTCACAGGATTTACAAGAAAAATTTTTGTGTGGAATTGTAGTTTTAAAAAACATCAACATTTTAAAATCAGATGAGATCAAAATATGAATAAAACGAATATGTTTTGTGAGGTCTTTAAAATTTCAGTATAAAACCAGCAGATATAACAATTACCCCTCTTCAAAAAAATTAGATTTTTATTACTTCAGTTACCTTAATTATATAAAAATATCACCAAAAATTCCAAATTAACCCTCTGAAAAATGTGTTGGAAAAAATGTTTATTAAATAATATTGAACTCAAAATTTCATCTTTCCAAAATTGTAGAAAGAATAGTATATTTTTTTTAATCAAACATGTGTTTTGTTAACAGAAAGCGTCGTTTCAATATAGAAATAAAAACAAAAATAACAATGACCTTATAAAAAGATGGAATTAAAAAAAACGATAGGTTGAAATTCTCAAAAACACTTTCTTTCGTTACAGTGAGAGCATAACTTTTTGCATTACAGGTATAGCTCAACACATCGTTAGTCACATCGTTTGATTTTTGATATATATTTATCAACAATACAAAATAATATTTTAGCTAAAATAATAACATAAATAATATAACATTAAATAAATATGACTTTAAAATAAAATTAACCACATAAAACATTCTCGTAAATGTATTTATTGTATCCATTTCTAACTGATAAAAGGACAAATCAAAAAATTGGTAAGAGTAGCAATTAAAATGCCAGGCAGAGTAAAATAAAATAAATAATAATAATCGGCTGGGCCAATATACAGGTTACCATTAAAATTTAAAATTGAACATAAGAACAAAAAGAAGAAAAGAAAAGAAGGATTTCTTTTTCTTAAAGAAAGAAAACGTATCAATAAATCATATTCAGGCAGTAAATAATATTCATCAGTTATCCTTCAAAACTGAAGGAAATATAACAGAATAACTAAAAAAATTAAAAAAAACTATAGTATTTCAAACGATTTTATAAAAAGCGCGTGAAAGAAATTTAAATAAACCAATAATAATAGTTCTTCAAAAAATGAATTATATTTTTAAAGATATAATTCATTTTAAAAGATAAATTCACATGGATAATAATTTTTAATATGAATTATAATTTTAAAAAATAAATGCACATGGCTGACCCACTCTCCCTGAAACAATCAAATATTTTATGAGTAAGTAATAAAATATAAATAAAGAGATTTTAGAATTAAAAAAATGAATTTATTAATTCCTAATCTTTTCACTTACGTCTTTATGAATTATCTATTAAAAAATAAATGTATGCCTTAAAGACTAATAAACTAATTATAAATGAAAATAAAAACATAAGGTAATCATTTCCCAATTCTTAAATTTTTTTTCTTGCTCACGGTTTAGAACTAAATAATTTGAAATTACAATTTATCAATCAAAAGTAAGTGTTTTATCAAATTAAACAATAACTAATACAATCTTTTCTTGACACCAACCAAATAGAAAAGTTATAAATAAGTGATTCTTAAGTTTTAAAAATGCATAGCCACAAAACTCTTCCTTTATATATAAAGAGAGATTACATACTGTTAAATAACATACCATAGCCACTTTCTCTAAGACAAAACTTATTTATTTGTCAACTGTTCATGTATCGCTTATCCAATGAATTGTATAACATCAACATCATGTAATCTTTGTTTAGAAGAATAAAGCATCTATGGTATAACAATAAAATTAAAATATAAATATGTGCTCATTTAATAAAGCGTCATTAAAGTACACATATTTATTAAATTTTACAAGATTAAATAATAATTAAGAAAGAAAAAGTTGTCAGCTAAATGGTTATTGCAACAATTAAAGACTTCATTCTAATAAATCTTTAATACGATATAAATGTTAAACTTTGGATGTTAAAAAATAGCAATCAACATCTAATAACAATTTTTAAGTATACATTTTTATCTTGTATTAAAGTTATTATTTTCATAAAATCATACGTAAATAATATGCGATTCTATATTATTGATATTGAAATTAATTTTTTAAAATGTAGATTGAACTCTAAATATAATATTTTATAGAAATAGAATCGCACTAAAATATATCAATTGGTATTTGTTTCATTTTAAAGAAGGAATACCAATAAAATTTTAAAATTCTAAAAGAAATGTTTTTAGTTTTACAAATTTCTGTTATTTTGTAATATAACAAATTTAATTTCAAGTTACAATTTTTTTTATATAAGTAAAACAGTATTTATTTTGAATACTGATTATTTGTATTTAGATAATTATAACTTGTATGAATTAACAGTTAGCATTATAATATTTGGCAGAATACTAAAATTATCTCTTTCGATTTATACATGAGACGATTATTCCAGCATGGAGATAAATAGAGTAAAATAATTTTTTTTACAAATCTTTTATTTATTTTTAAATTAACGAAATTTTGGATCCAGAGAGTTAATTTTATTTACATGTTTATTAAAGAAAAGCTGATTTAGTAAAAGTAACTGACAGCTCGCAGAAGACAGCTACTCATTACAGGTCAAAGAAATCGAAAAGATCAGTTAGTAAGAAATTAGGTCATTTGCAGAAAATAGGACACACATGAAAGAGCTCTTAATATGTCAGTGAGTATCAAACGCTGTTCAGAAATTTTGTTGATGAATAAAGTTTTCTCTGATTGATGGACATTTTTCCCCAAGATATACGAAACGGTAGCAACATTTGTGGAAATAAATTTTTATTCAGGTTCACTTTTAAGCAAAAAGGAATTCCTTTTGAACTCATTTTTATTTTAAATATGGATTTTAGACTCGATATATAAAAAAGAAGTACATTTTTATATAATTAATTTGTAATTTTGTGTAATACAAAAAATGTATTGTTTCATTACGTAGTACTAAATGTGTACTAATATTTTAATCATCGTACATTTGAAGGACATGGAAACGCATTGTGAAAAATAACATTTTGTTCTTCAGATTTATCAGCTCAACAGATTCTTCAGTTTAGTAGAATTCCAGAATCTAATAAATGTTTCTCCACTTGGAAAAATCTCAAAATAGGGGTCGTTGGGATTTGGCGACTTTTTGTGGCGCCAACTGAGCAATAAGTCGCAAAATGTGGTAACCCGTGTTACTTGTACTATTTTCAATTCACTTCACTTACAATCACAACTTGTTACTTGGTGGACTATGGCAGAAGAAATTTTTAGTGCCAAATCACAACGGCTCCTGTTCTGTGATTTTACTCTCGAATTCAATAAATTCTTTAATTATTGCAGATTCTGTTATTTCATTTAAATAGAATGCTTGAATTATTTGTTCAGTAGGTTCCTCATTTGTAGCGTATTCCCAAATTCAATAGCTTCCTAATCCAGAATCCAATTCAGTAGAAAGCCAGAATCTTCAATTCAATAAATCCCTTATTTGTTGAAGATTCTCGAGTTCAAAATATCCCAATATCAGTTCAGTAGGTTCCTCAATTCAATATAATGCCAGAATCTTCAATTCAATAGATTCTGCATTTTTTTTACAGATTCCTCAATGAAAGATTCTGCTGATAAATGTTCTACTCCTCAATTTTTGCCGATCAGCAGATGTTCATATGAACTAGTTCATTAGAGGTTTTTACATTTCATCGATAATTCGTTTAACCTTTAAGTTATCTCATATTTTTGCGACATTGTCGCTAATTCTTTTCAACTTCTATTTTGTAGTAGTAATATATTGCGCATTGTGGCGTTACACTTCATTACACAAAATTTACCAATTCCATCTTCCATTCCAAGTTATCATTTCCATTCCACCCAAAATTTATCAATTGTTTGGTAACGATACACGATTTGCTTGTATTACAAAACAAAATCAATTTTAATTACAAAAAGGATTCCACTTTAAACAGTAGGTCTCGGTCTAATATGACTGTAGAGCATTGGGCTGACAACTTACCCCGTAAAAAGTAAATATTTCATGTTTCGGAATCTGCCAGTAGGCAGATAGCCTTGGCCTATCATAACAAAATAAGTAAAATGCTTTACCATATCAAACTAAAATCGATTATTTATTAACAAAAAAGCTTTTAAAAGAATTATATTGTTTTATTAAACAATCTTTATGTTCAGTGAATTGATTACTGATTCATTATGAAAAATTATACATTTTTTTGATAAGCCGATAAGACAATATACAATAAAAACACACAAAAAAACAATATACAAAAAATGAAGTAAAATTCTCGACAAATATGGCTTAAGAGGATTTTAAAATAATCTAATGTTTAAGAGGATTTTAAAGTAATCTCTAAATCCTCGTCAGTCATGTTAAATTCGGTGAAAATTTGCCATTAAGATGCTTTTAGTTGCATGCGATTTATTACAAGAATAAAACAATTTCTTATGAGTAGCATGTTATCCAATTAAGAAAATACAGTTCAGCTTGTATATTAAGACAAATTTTTAGAGCGCATATACTTTGCTTTATATGTGTGGATTATTATTTACATTTATGGCTTTGTTATATATTTTGCTGTACAGACATTCAGTTAAATTAGAATGTACAATAGTAATAAAAAAGATTAAATCCCTCAAAGTACGATAATTGCTCTGATAACAATAATAGCTTTAAAAAATTAAACATTTGAATTAAAATATTAATTTTTTTTCAAACGGAAAACAGAATAAAAATTGTTTTAATATTTTACAAGTCTCTATAGTAATTACTATTTTTCACTTTAATTCCTAATATCATTTGAAATTGAACTGAAATTTTGAAGGTGATAAGACTACCTATTCTAGCTAGAGAATTTTAATTATATTTGTCTCCATTATAGCCTCAATGGTAAATAAATAAAAGTACTTAACTAAATTCGGAGACGTAAAAAAAAACATTCACTTATTACATTATCCGTTTTTCTAAGCAGTCTATAATAAAGTTAGGGTTATTTTAGCTCCATACCTCTGAAGATGACAATAATGGTATGTTATTAGATAAAAGGTCTAGAAATTGGCGGTTCTATTGATTCATTTCCGGCTGAACGAAATCTCTTAAGACCTGTTATTGATATAACTGGATTCGGCATTTTTATTTATATCCTAAGAGCTTTTTCTGATGCATAATAATCCAGCAAATATTTGTTGTACTATTTAAATGTATATAAACGATTATTAATAGCGTTACATAAGATATAAGTTATCTTTACGTTAATATCGTTTATTTATATACTGTATATGTACATAGTACGTAGATAATGAATAAATAACTATACCATATATATTTTTTCATTATCTGCTTACTATTTTTAAATTATTATTCATGTCAGTTTTATTTTTATCCCCTTCAAATTTCGCTCCACTGCAAGAAAGTTCTAATTCACATCGGTTTTATGTTTAGATCAAGAAGAATTCTTGTCATTGAATATCAGGTTATTTTATTTGAAATTCTTCACTACTAGAAAAGCCGAGTTGTAGCGTATTCAGCATAATTTAAGTTGCACGACTCGGTGGTTTTTCTGCACTTCAAATCCATTTCGCCACAACAATTTTGAATGAATTAATCTAAAAGGGAAATTCCAGAATTCTCATCTAGCTCTTGAACACCAAATTTATTTCAGGCCTGCGGATTTATTTTGACCATCTTCGATATAAACACGGGCACCATTTGTTGGGTTTTGAGCCCAACTGTATACTTCAGAAGCTAGGGCACTATGCCACTCTACCCTTGACCTGGAAGAGTATTTATTTAATTGAATTGTGCTCATTAGAAGTTGTACACTTGGTAACTTGAAATTGATTCAAGAACAAATTATTCTCTTTTATATTTAAAGTATCTTTATAAAATTGGAATTGCTCTTTAATTTGGCTTGACAGGAAACAAAAAAATGCAAAAATTATTTACGTTAAATATTGGAAATTCTTGAACTTACATCATGTATCACTGGTGACACCGCCAAGAATGATCGAACCTGATCTGAACATAAGCAAATCTCTGACAAATAGAAGACTATTAGATGCTTAATTATGTACTTTCAAATGTAGTTGTCCAGCATTATCGTATGAACGGTAAGGAAACACTGCCAACAAATATCTATGATAGTCACCAGCATTCAATACACTAATCATTCAACTTTTTGAAGGCTGACTTTATACGAGTATACTGAAATAGCCCGCCTCATAGTTCAATGATTACATGCTCCACTAGTGAACATTAGAGCTGAGGCTCCATCTGCTGGAGGCTTTATTATAGACACTGTTTCAAAACACGAGGACACTCGATGGAGTTTGTGATGTTCAGCACTTTATCTCGTTATTCAGACTACCTAGTGGGAGTTTTCCAGGTTTTCTCCCATATGATACTCAAATGTGGGGTTGTCCCCTCTAAAGGTTCTCGTGGAAGGCACTGTTCTCCTTCATTGACACTGAGCCAAGTCAGATTTCTACCTACGGGTACTCCATCCAAATAGAAGATGTCCCCTTTCCCTCCCTCCACGAGAAGATTACTCATGGAATGTGTATCCCACACAGCAGGACACTTAGTAGTGTATCTGTGTTTAATCCTCAAACAAAATTAAGGTCGAGTAAATTTTTCTTAGAAACAAACTTAATACACTAAACAATTTAGCTTATAAACAGATATAAATACAAATACAAATGAAAATAATGAATAATTTGTTTATGATAGTTAAAAATTACAATTTTAGAAGTTCATTAAAAACAAAAATTTGTTTTAAAATAATTTCAAATACTTTACTGAATCTTCAAAGTTTGATTTGCCTCTCTCAAATCACTCTCGAAAGTCTTAACTATCATTCACGGCATATGTTTGGGAGAAACTCAGCTTTCCTCAGAGATGCCCGGCTTTCATTTCGATCGATTTAGACTGTCGAAAGTTTCTTAAACTATTCATCAATGACGACAAATGCCATCCACTCAACATCAGTTTTAAAATTCTGGTGGCCATTTCAAAGATTTGAATATGATTTGAATGTATGGGAAAATATTATTAATGTTGTATGTATTAATATAAGATAGCTTATTATTTTCTTTAAGAAATTCATGCTTCAAGTATAAGATTTTAAAGAAGGTTCAATCTGTTTTTCCAAATTGAAATAACATTAAAAATTGAATATTTAAACAAGAATTATTAAGGATAAGTTATGTTGTAGACCAAAATTGGTAAGATGTCAACCAAAAATAATGTTTCATGACGTCTGTCATTTGTTTTGACACATCTTTCAATTTTTAGGTTAATCTAATTATTACAAATTATAACTATTTTCTCTAATCTCCTTTTCTGATTGAAATCAGTTGTTTTATTTCGGTTGAATATCAACCCATTGTAAAAGTAAAATAAAAAAAAAGGATTTTTGAAGCTAAGATCGAGTTGTGATTGCCCAGTACTTGATGCATCAAACGAAAACTGAAAAGCTGTAGAAAGGGGTAAATATGTTGCTCAAGTATAGCACAACACAGCACAGCATAAGCACAGCTAAGACTCAAACCCGAAACTTGTGGTACTCAGTGCCAGAGCCTATCTTAATCAATAACAATGAAATATTTTTTTCACACACGTGATGAGATTTCATTATAAATATCTTACCACTGTTCTAAGTTACATACAAATAATTCCTGACTTATTATCCAGTGGTAATGGTCACTGTTGGTAATTTTCCCTATTTTCTTTTGTATCATATCAAAATGTGGTACAATCATCCTTTTGAGTTCTGTTAAAAAGCAATAGCTTCTTCTGTTCAAATCATCAAGGACGATTAATTGAATTATGAAGGAAACCATCTGACTTTATCATGAGGAACATCTTGAATTCTGTTGCAAAAGAAAAAATGCAAATTCCAAGATTATTGAGCAACAATGATTCTAAATTACGTGAACAATGAATTTTTAAATAGATTTCTTAAAACGAGATTACGTTAGTTTCGCAAATTTCCACGAATCTTTAGTAGTAAATACCTTGGAATAAAATTTAATATGTCTAATTTTATACGTCTGATATCCGTTATTAAATGTATAAATACCTCAAATATATTCACATGAATATATCATTATACACATTTGATTAAGAAACTCGTGTTTATGTTATTAATTTGTCATCACTTAAGTAAATAAATTTATTAAGATCGAACTTATAATTAAGTAGTAATTCATAAATTCCACGAAATTCATGTGCTCATTTGCATTTTAATTCTATGTCCCAATTACAGAAGACAATGTTAGAAATCGAAGTAAAGCTTTTAAAATAGAGATTGCCATTAGTTTTCAGAATTCTCGAACAGATATTTTATGAATTAATAATTCGATTTAAACTCCAAGATATAATGTGCAAGTTAGGAAATATTAACTAAAGATGTAATAATATAAAGGTATTTGGGAAGAAGTCATTAAATTAAATTTAATCACATTTTAATGTGAAATTTGGATTTAGATTGTTAAATTTATAAAAATTGATTCTAAGTCTTTGGCAAGATACAAAATTTTCATAGACAATATTACATTTGAATTTAGCTATAAGTTTTGCTTCTATTTTTGCAAAAATTCATATGAAAGTCTAACAGAAAGTTTTTGTTTTAATAATTAAACTTTAAATAAGAATTTAATATTTTGAAACATTCTAATTAAATTCTTTCTTAACTAGTTTTGTATATGTTTTATTTAGAAGATGGTATCACTAACGTTAAAATTTAATTAAGAGTATTCACATCGATGAATTTATGCGAGCCCAAAATTCAAAATTATAACAACAGAAATTGGAGAATAGCGTCCAGAGAATCTGCTATAGCTCTATAATAGATTACAATTATTAAAACAACACAAAAGATAATGGTGACCTTGAATGCACTTACTTCAACAATTTAATGCTATTAACAATTAAATTTAAAATCTTTAATAAGAATTTAATTGTTCTAATTTTCCCATTCCATTTAGAACTAATGTTACATCAATATGGTGAGGAATTCGCATTTATCTTATTAAATAAAGAGCATTGAGATAAGTGAATTTAGGAGAGTTGAAATTCAAACACTGTGGTGATGCATAATGTTTAAAAGTATTATCAGTATTCAGCTGCAATTCGGAATAACAAGAGGGGAGAGAGTCGGCCAAGAAAGTTTCAAATTCTTTGACGAATTTTTTATGTCTACTCACGACTCTTTTCCATATTTTTGACCATTTTTTTTTAACTAATGGATTTAGAAGATTTTGCGTCAATGGCCTTTATTGAAGTCATATGTATAAAAACAGTTTTTTCATAAAGTATTTTTTATAACTTTAAATGAGTCGTATTCGAACTAACTTAAAAGACACTCATGTATTTTAAATTTGCTTAGAAAAAATACATATATAAGCTATAAAAATAACGATACCAAATTAAAAGGTCGCAACAAGCAAAAAAAAGAAAAAGAGAATAAAAAAAAGAAAATTTAATAAAAGAAAGAAAGTTAAGACAAGCGAAAAGAAAATGACACATTTTAAGCACAAAGACACTATATTTGCTATATATTAAATCTTTTTTTTCAACCACGGAATAGCTCCTACAAGAACTTCTTTCATTATGCACCCAAGATAACTTCCTATAGGCCTCCGTGCTGAGAAAAGTCTCTCAACACGCATTTGGTTTGCCTCTAAATTAATAACTATCTTTGCTACAGGTTATATTAATGAAGGATACAACTGAATTGCCTCTTTAACATTTCCTCAACCTGCCTAACTAACTCCTAATATTTTGAAAAATAAAAATTTTTATAGAAGAGTCAGAAACCAGATTTTGATACCGTCTCCTTCCAAAATTCTCGCCTCCAGACTTCTTACTCTCGACCCTTAATTATAAATCTGTCCTTTACAGAACAATAAAGAGTATAAGTACTTCTCAGTATTGTTAAAGAAGCGTGGAGATGCCTTCCAATAGAATTTTCAGGAGTAGCTATCCCACATTTTCTTTTTACGTTGCAGAATTCTAATCAGACATCCCTACTTTCAAAACACTTTTCCCAATCTGCACAAAATCAACTGTTTTCATAGCAGTTACTTACGCAACCAACGGCATCGAATGTTCTTGCGCCTTTTTTGACACGCATTGTCAGTAAGCTACTAGTCCTGACACCGACTTCTCCAAAAATGCTCGACTCTGATTTCAATATCAAACTAACACAAAAGATAACGATTTTTTTTCGTATATTTACGAATATATTTAATATGGCTAAAATTTGACGACGGTTCACTTTGAAGAAGAAGACGTAACAGCAAGTGGCATTCATAATTAAATCTGAACTCTTCAGCCAGATTTTAATATCTAATGCTTTTGCATTCGAGGCTGGCGCATTTAAGATTGTTTAAATAAAGACTCGGGCACTCGAAGAGGGCTCGATTTTCACCGCATGGAAACAGAATAATGAGGATTAAGCTCTCATTCCGGGTGCGCGATTTAATTAATTTCTCGCGCATCTCTTGATGTTTCCATCCGCGCACCTGACATCATTACAGCTCTCGGCACAAACGGACCGGAAAATTGAAAATTCCTTGTTTCTAATCCACTCTGCATACATATTCCAGCAGCGGATATTGAGAAAGAGTTGCAACATCTCGCTTTCTCGTTCTGTAGTATGCGAAATGTCGGTCCGTTGAGCAATTCGTCTTGGACTAAAGTGGATCTTTTACAGGCTTATCGTTCCAACGGAAAACAAATTGGTGATAGTAATGGGGAAAATGTATTCTAACACCTGGACATATGTATTTAAGATCAAGTTACACTATCTGGAAGAAAGTGACTGGACACCCCTCGAAAAGTAGAAAAGTCGACAATACAGCTAACACATACGCAATAATAGGTATCACGTGTCAGCCATACCCTATAAATACTCTGTGGAGTCGACTAGATGCCGCAACGGGAAGAGTTGTCTGAGTTCGAGAAAGGTGTGTTGGTTGGATTGCATCTTGCCAAAGTGTCAATTAGGGAGATATCCCGTCTCCGTAACTGCTCAAAATCAGCTGTAGCACGTGTTGTGTGTCACTACAAGACTGAGGGACACTGTCAGAACAAACGCCGAAGTGGACGACCTATAGTTCTCACCAGCAGGGACCGGCGGGTGCTCGGCAGGGAGATTCAAAGTAACCGTCAAACATCCACGGATAACGTCGCTAATGAGTTTAGACAAGTCACAGGTGTGGCCGTTTCGACCAAGAATCTTCGTATCGAGGCACATAAGTTAGGTTACACTGAACGTTCGGTGGGCCATAAGCCTTTTATTACGAAAAACAACAAGAAAGCGCGCCTTCGATGGGCCAAAGACCACAATACTTGGACTCTGGATGACTGGAAACGCGTCCTTTGGAGTGACGAGTCACGATTTACCCTTTTCCGTTCCGATGGACATGTTTGGGTATGGCGTTTACCAGGAGAACGCCTTTTGCTCGAGTGTGTCATTCCAACTGTAAAGTTTGGTAGGATTGATGGTATGGGGGCTGGCCCACTGGTGAAGGTTGATGGTGCGATAAATGCCGATAGATACTGTGATATTCTCGACAATCATGTCCTTCCTACCTTGTGGGCAACGTACGGTATGGATGATTGCTGGTATCAAGACGACAACGCAACATGCCATGTTGCAAGGAGGACTCTTATTTGGTATGTGAACAACAACGTTAAACGCATAGCGTGGCCGGCGCAGAGCCCTAATCTTAACCCAATTCGTCCCAATCTCTGGGACGAATTGGACCGTTGGTTGAGGGCCTGCACCCCACTCCCCAAAAGCAAGCCTGAACTATGGAACTTCCTGTTAAACATTTGGAAGGAAATTCCTCTTGCCACTATGGCTAATTTAGTGGAAAGCATGCCCAGAAGGGTTGCAGCTATGATCGCAGCCAAAGGAGGCCCTACCTCCTATTAATTTTAATAAATATGGGTTTATGTCGTTATAGTGTCGTGTCCCGTCACTTTCTTTCACATAGTGTATTTTGACTCCAGAAAAGAGCGGGTTTTTTTTTTAAATGCAGCTTTTTTTTTTTCAAGACAATTTTCTTCACTAACATCGAAATTAATTTAATAATTATATTGAAAATATAATAATTAAATTAATTTTCATAATTATATTGAACTTAATTGTAATAATTAAGTTCAATAGGTTTTTAATAGAGTAGTCCCCGTGTCTGTCCGGCTTTGAATAGTCTGTAGCGCTTGCATTAATGTTCAACAATAGAAAATAAACTTGATTAAATAGTTTTTAACTCCAACTGTGCCTATTATGCTTATTTTATCATCAAAAAGAGAAAATTAATATTACTTGCAGCTGCTTAACTATAAAATCCTTTTATCAAATAATAAAAACTTAAATTAACTCATTCATTCTATTTTATTGTTTTTTAATTAAGTAATTTCATATTTAAGGAGTTTTTTTTTTCGCTTTTTTTCCTACTATTATACAATAGAAATTTTGTTGGGGATTTTAATAAGCTAATTAAAAACATAGCATTCCATTTTAGATTTTACTAACATCTCCATCCAACATTTTTTTTTTTTTTTTTTTTTTTTTTTTTTTTATCTTTCTTTTTTTTACCGCTATAAATTAAAAAAATCTAACTATAAATAAGCATTTAAATATCTTGAGACGCTAGATAAAAAAATGTTTACTGCAAAAAGCTTATTTTTAATTGCTAAAAATGCATAATTATTTTCTAATTCATATGCATGTCCAATGTTTTTAATTACCTTAAGTAATCCTTAATTATGAAAAAAATATGTAATTAAACAGGTAAAAAAATAACCAAATCCTGCTTACCATAAACTTATTCCTTAATGATCTAATGTTTATTTTGACAAAAACATATGTTTAGATACAATCCACATTTTTTTAAAAAAAATTAGAAGATTTGATTACGTTGAAATGATTTCACTAATTTTTTTTTGTTTTTCTGTTTCTGTAAAAAAAAAGTGGCTTTATTTTTTTTCTTTTATCTTGTATTTTTTTATTATTATGCGTTGCTGATGCTTTAAAATATGTGCATTAATAATTTATTATTTTTTTACTTGAAATAAAGCATTAAAACAACTATGTTTGTTAGAAAAAAGTGATAAAATAAATTTTGGCAAAGTGTCTGGAAACTAATGGGCACAGAAATTATTTCTTATTCAATTTAAAAAAATTAAGGCTTCACTCGTAAGCAATTTGCTTTCCCTAAAAAAAAGTATTTCGTAAATTACACTTATCTATTTCACATTTCTTTTATACCAATTTTTTTTATAGCTCGTATTGATGAATTGATGTTGCATTACAATTAATGACTACAATTAATACAATTGATTACAATTGTAATTAAAATTAATTGTATTAATTGTACAATAGATTACATGCGAATATTAACATTGTATAATGTTAATATTCGCATATAATCTATTGTAGACGGATAAATAGCATGTGCATATAAAAGCGCCATAAATAGTCTGTTTCTAGTTTTAACAAATAGATTGAAGTGAGTTTTGTCAATTTTTTCACATTTCCACTTTATTGTGTTTCTGTATTTCTTCATGTATTCATTCTTAATACAAAGCAAAAAAAAAACAATCGTTTAAAAGATCTGGCCAGGAATTGTTCCTGTTTGAAATCAGTTTGGCACACCCATGAAGTTATCAGTTTTTCATCGATGTATTCTTAGTAATCATGAGAACACATTAATGTATTTTATTGTTCAAATTCTTGAGGTGTCCCATTTTTGGCCTAATTATAATATGAGCATATAAGCAAGCATGGAAATATACATAGATTTTTTTTCTGACTTTCTTCCATACAATAATCAAATTCAGGACTTTGCAAGACTTCATAGAAAACTTTGGACATCGTTCAAGGTATATCATGAACAGCGTATAGTATAGTATAGCATAGCATAGTCGTTTCTGGTATCAGGCATTATCATCTGTTATTATCATAGTATCATCGTCGTTCGGGATATAGCATATAGGACACGAGTTCCGAGATGCAAAAAAAAATGCTATCCATATGAATAAAGAGATTTGTTTAATTAAATTCTCTCATTATATTATTCTTATCCTCATTATTATATTATATTATATCTCTTATAATATTTTCTTTCTGTACTAAAGCTTAAGACTAAAAGTCAAACATATTTCCAGATTTTATGTAAACATACATATATGTGCAAAAATGCGCAATACACTTTTTTCCTTCTCGCAAGCCTTCTGCATTATCTGTGGAATTTCTGAATAGGGAACATCATTTCAGTAGAGGGGGAAAAAAAAGAAAGTTCGTTTTCGATTATGTAGAGAGAGAGAGAGAATAGCATTGGAAGTTATTTCGCAGGTGATAATTTTCCCAGGTGATGAACCGAACTCACCTCCGTATGAACTGGATCTGTTACGTTGCAGGCAATTGCGTTTCCCGGTGCCCTGTTAATCCGATTGCAGAAAGAACATTAGAGTGGGAGTAGAAGAATGCTTTTGGGAAAAGAAATGCGTTTAGAACTGCGAAAAGAAAAGTTCGGAATTTTCGTTGTGGGATAAATTAGATGGAGGAACTGTAAAAAGTTTGCAAACTACTAACAGGAGAAGTGCATTAAATACTGTCAAGGTATTAATTTTAAGTTGTAAAGAATTTAAATCTTTAATAGAAGATTTAATCTACAAAGAAGAATAAAATAGAAGAAATAATTTATAATCGCCAAAAATTAAAAACAGAGATTGTTCTCTTTAATTAGAGATATTGTTTTTATTTCAATATCCAATTCAAATATTATCTTTGTAAATAATGATAAAAAATTAGTGATAACTTAATACTTTTCTGTCATATATAGAATCTTTTCAAGAACCAATTGCCGAAATTATGTTTAGTGTTATTTTGTTACAAATAATATACATCCTTCTTTATTGACACAACAACCCCATGAACGGCCAAGGCCATCTGCCAATTAGCAGATTTCGGGTCAGGAGATGTTTTTTTTCTACAGGGTAGGATTGTCAACCCAACTCTCTACGGTCCTTCTAGACCGGAACCTACAGTTTAAAGCAGATTCCAAACCACTACAAACATCCACGGCCCCGACGGCAATTGAACCCAAAACCTGTGGCACCAGCGACAAACATTAGGCCATCAAGACCTAAATATACATCATTAAATTGTTTAAATTCTTTATTTTAAAGAAATTGTTCTCTAACATGTTAAGAATTTTAATTCGAAAAAATCTTGGAGTTTGTTAACTTATTCACTATGAATCATTTCCAAATGTCGTGTACGTTTATTAAGTTCCATGCTGTCTATTGCCAAAAGTTTTGGGCAAATGGCACACAGCAGCATTTTTTTCATTTACTACAGTATTGGTAAAGCCAAAAGTCGTCTATGCATTTATTAATTCTCCACTATCGTCTATTACTCGCTTACGGCCCTGATTATGTATAAATCTACTACAGGGAATATTCAATGTCATGAATTGCAATTAACACGCAAATTATAGTATACGCATTCACGATAGATTCGATAACGATAGAAGGATAAACTCAACTGAGACTGTCAGGAATTAAACCAGATGCAGCATTTATATATGTTTGCGTCCCGGTCTTGCAGGCTTTCCAGAATGTACAATATAAATCTAAAACTTCTCGCGAAGCCGCGAGAATGTCCAATAGGGTGCACTTAAGATAGTTGGCAATAGAGTGATCGATTCTTGTTTCGTCAATGCAGCGGATAGATGCTGCCAAATATGAATAAATTAACTTATTCTTGTAATTAAGGACATAGATCGAAGGATAATTAGAGGCGTCAGAATACACAAGACACATTATTATTGCGCATATTGTTATTGTATCAGGAGGGCGGTGAAAATTGGGCCGCAAATACTGAAAGGTTGAAAAATGCTGCTCTAGTTCGTAAATAAGCAAAAGCTGCAAACAAAATTGCCAACTATTATGCAAATTTTCTACTGATTTACTTTTTTTCATACATTTTGCAAGAATAACAAAATTTCCAAGTTGTAGTCAATCGTTCAATGTCTGACTTCTTCTTCAATGGCGCAACATCCCCATGGTGGGCCACGACCATCTGTGTACTGACAGATTCCGAAACATGAGATGTCTTTTTAAGGAGTAGGACTTACAGTCCTATGCCCAACACTATACTGTCATATTAGACCGCGACCTACGGTTTCAAGTGGATTCCAAACCCCTATAAACATTCATGCCACAGCTGAGACTCAAACTCGAAACCTGTGGTACTGAGCGCCAGAGCCTATCTTAATCAATAACAATGAAATACTTTTACACACACGTGATGAGATTTCATTATAAATATCTTACCACTATTCTAAGTTACATACAAATAATTCCTGACTTATTATCCAGTGGCAATGGTCACTGTTGGTAATTTTCCCTATTTTCGTTTGTATCATATCAAAATATGGAACAATCATCCTTTTGAGTTCTGTTAAAAAGCAATAGCTTCTTCTGTTCAAATCATCAAGGACGATTAATTGAATTATGAAGGAAACCATTTAACTTTATTATGAGAAACATCTTGAATTTTGTTGCAAAAGAAAAAAGATAAATCCCAAGATTATTGAGCAAAAATTGTATTTAACAATGATTCTAAATTGCGTGGACAATGAATTTTTAAATAGATTTCTTAAGACGAGATTACGTTAGTTTCGCAAATTTCCACGAATCTTTCATAGCAAATATCTTGGAATAAAATTTAATACGTCTAAAAATACATCCGTTAAAAATATATCTTGTGTTTAAGTTGTTAATAAGTTATCACCTAAGTAGATACATTTATTATTATAATCAAACTTATAATTAAGTAGTAATTCATAAATTCCACGAAATTCATGTGCTCATTTGCACTTTAATTCTATGTCCCAATTACAGAAGATGATGTTAGAAACCGAAGTAAAGCTTTTAAAATAGAGGTTTCCATTAATGTGCAGAATTCGCGAACAGATATTTTATGAATTAACAATTCGATTTAAACTCCAAGATAAAAATTCATTCTTAAAATTTCATTCATTCAATTCATAAAAATTGATTCTAAATCTTTGGCGATATACAAAATTTTCAAAGACAATATTACCTTTGCATTTTTTCAAGTTTTGCTTCTATTTTTGCAAAATTTCATATGAAAGTCTAACAGAAAGTTTTTGTTTTAATAATTAAACTTTAAATAAGAGTTTAATGTTTCGAAAAACTCTAATTAAATTCGTTCTTAACTAGTTTTACATATGTTTTATTTAGAAGATGATATGAGTAACGTTAAAATTTAATTAAGAGTATTCACATTGATGAACTTATGCGAGCCAAAATTTAAGCACTATACTAGCAGAAATTGGAGAATAGCCTCATGGGAATATGCTATAGCTCTATAATCGATTACAATTATTAAAATATTAAAATAACACAAAAGGTAATGGTGAACATGGATGCACTTACGAATAAATTTGAGACAACTAGCAGTTTAGCGGATTTTCACGACCAAGAACTTGAACAATTTAATGCTATTAACAATTAAATTTAAAATTCTTCTAATTTTCCCATTCCATTTAGAACTAACGTTACATCAATATGGTTGGAAATTCGCATTTTTATTATTAAATAAAGAGCATTCAAAGAAGTGAATTTAGGAGATCTGAAATCCAAACACTGTGGTAATGCATAATATTAAAAAGTATCAATAGTATTTAGATATGACTCAGTATAAAAAACAGGGGTGAGAGTCGTTTCATTCGTCAAGAAAGTTTCGACTCGTGACATTTTTTTTTATGCCTACTCCCGACTCGATTCCATATTTATTTATTATGTTCTTTACTAACGGATTTAGAAGAATTTGCAAAATAAATTTAATAACATTTATTGAACTCATATCTATAAAAACAATTTTTTCATAAAGTATTTTTTTTCAACTCTAAGTGAGTAGAATTCGAACTTAAAAGACATTCATGTATTTTAAATTTTTTTACAAAAATTTCCCATATAAGCTATAAAAATAACAAATTAAAAGGTACCAACAAGCAAAAGGAAATTAAATAAAGTTAAGGGAAGCAAAAATAAAATCGTAAATTTTAAGCACAAAGGCACTATATTTGCAATACGTTAAATCAATTACTCTCAATGAAAGAAGATTTAACTCCATTTAGATCTTCTTTCGTTATGGATCCAAAATAGCTTTCTATAAGCCTCAGTGTTGAGAAAAGTCGAGGGAATTTTGAGAACAAGGTTTGCTTCTAAATCAGTAACTAGCTGCATGTTGTATTATTGGAGGATACAATTTAATTGCGACTTTAGCATTTAGTTTTAGCATTAAATTGTTAAATTCTAAAATTTTTCCAAAATTCTAGAAGTTTGGAAAAATAAAAATTATCGTTATAATAGAGCACGGAATTGGATTTTGATATCGACTTCTGACCCCAATTAACTTCAAAAATTCTCGACTACAGATTCCTTATCTCGACTCTTAATTATAGATCTGACCTATGCAGAACAAAATCATCAAAATACTTCTCAGCATTTCATTTAAAAAAGTGTGGAGATGCCTTCCACGAAAACTTCCAGGAATCCAACTTGGATGTCCCACATTTTTCCTGACTCTTGACTTCAACTTTTCCAAAAACGCTCGACTCTCAATTCCCGATTCTTGATTTCAATATCAAACTAAGAAAAGAAACACAAAAGATAGATTTTTTTAATAATGTACCTACCAGTTCATTTAAAATGACTAAAATTTGTGTTGGTTCACTTTGAAGAAGAGACGTAACAGCAAGTGGCATTCATAATTAGATCTAAACTCTTGAGCCAGATTTTGACATTTAATGCTTTGCATTCGAGGCTGGCGCATCCTGGACGGGGAGGCTCCGCATTTAAGATTGCTTAAATAAAGACTCGGGCACTCGAAGAGGGCTCGATTTTCACCGCATGGAAACAGAATAATGAGGATTGTCCAAATTAAGCTCTCTCATTCCGGCCGCGATTTAATTAATTTCTCGCGCATCTCTTGATGTTTCCATCCGCGCACCTGACATCATTACAGCCCTCGGCACAAACGGACCGGAAAATTGAAATTTCCACGTTTCTAATCCACTCTGCATGCATATTCCGGCGGGGGATATTGAGAAAGAGTTGCAGCATCTCGCTTTCTCGCTCTGTCGTATGCGAAATGTCGGTCCGTTGAGCGATTCGTCTTGGACTAAAGTGGATCTTTCACAGGCTTATCGTCCGACTGAAAACAAATTAGTGGTAGTAATGGGAAAAATGTATTCTAGCACCTGGACATATTTTAATTACGATCAAGTTACTTTGGGCCCTTAAAGGAGCGAGTTTTTTTAAATGCGGCTTTTTTTATTTTCTTAGACAATTTTCTATACTAAAATCGAAATTAGTTCTTGTAACAATTAAAATCGGGTCCTCATAGCCAAGTGACTAGCGTTCTTGTGCCCGGTGCGACAGGTTTCCGGGTTCGAATCCCGACGGTGGCATGGATGTTTGTAGTGGTTTGGAATCCACTTTAAACTGTAGATCCCAGTCTAACATGAGTGTAGCGTGTTGGGCATAGGGTTGACAAGCCTCCCTGTAAAAAGAAGATACTTCAAGTTTCGAAATCTACCAGTAGACAGACAGCCATGGCTCACCTTGGGGCTGTTGCGCCAATGATCATGATGATGAGTATTGAAGGATATAATAGAATTGCTTCCTAAACATTTAATTTTAAAATTAATTCCTTAAATTTTGGATAAATAAAAATTATTTATATAATAAAGTCGGGAATTGGATTTTGATACCGACTTCTGCTAACTACTACCTTCAAAAATTCTCGACTCCAGACTCCTTATTCTCAACCCTTAATTATAAATCTACCCTATGCAGAACAATGAAAAGTATCAAAGTACTTCTTAGTATTCCTTTCAGAAAAAAGGTGGAGAGGCCTTCCACAAGAATTTTAAAGGGTAGTTAAAAGTTCCCCTTAAATCCTATCCCCCCCCTTCCATTTCCTTTTTGTATTATAAAATTCTAATCAGGCCTCCCAACTTTCAAAACAGCTTTTCCCAATCACTACAAAATCTACTCTTTTTTCATAGCCAGATACTTACTCAACCAACATTATCGAATCTTCTTGCACCCTTTTTAAAGTGTACTGTCAGTAAGCTACTAGTTCTGACACTGACTTCTCCAGAAATGCTCGACTCCCGACTCAATATAAAAATATCACAAAAGATAAAGTGTTTATGTACCTACGAGTATATTTAAGATGGCTAACATTTGCGTCTGTTCACTTTGAAGAAGAGATGTAACAGGCAAGTGGCATTCATAATTAAATCTAAACTCTTCAGCCAGATTTTAATATTTAATGCATTTGCATTCGGCGCTGGCGCATTCTGGACGGTGAGGCTCCATATTTAAGATTGTTTAAATAAAGACTCGAAGAGGGCTCGATTTTCACCGCATGGAAACAGAATAATGAGGATTGTCCAGATTAAGCACACCTCCCTCTCTCATTCCGGGGGCGCGATTTAATTAATTTCTCGCGCATCTCTTGATGTTTCCATCCGCGCACCTGACATCATTACAGCTCTCGGCACAAACGGACTGGAAAATTGAAAATTCCTTGTTTCTAATCCACTCTGCATACATATTCCGGCGGAGGAAATTGAGAAAGAGTTGCAACATCTTGCTTTCTCGTTCTCTGCATGCGAAATGTCGGTCCGTTGAGTAATTCGTCTTGGACTAAAGTGGATCTTTTGCAGGCTTATCGTCTGACAGAAAATGAATTAGTGATTGTAATGGGAAAAATGTATTCTAGCACCTGGACATTCTAGCCCAAAAAGTAAGACCAATTATTTTTTTTTTCAAAAATTCTTTATTTATTCTTCCAAATTTATTTCATCGCCTTCAAAGTAATCCCCTCCAGACACAATGCACTTTTGCCAACTTTTTTTCCAATCCTCAATGCATATTAAACAGTCATCGGCAGGCGCGCGGCGATTCAAGTTGAATCTCTTCAATCTACTCAAAACGGAGTGGTCTTTTGAGTTTAGGGAATAGCCAGAAGTCTCACGATGTGAATACAGTGGTTGTGGAACGATATGGATTTCATTTTTCACGAAAATGTCACGAAGAATCAATGCAGTGTGAACCGGTGTATTTAGTGTTTTCTGTACCAATCGAGATTTGACGCGTTTGAGGCCCAAAATGGAATTAACCGATCCTTTTGAAATTCCAACATCATCAGCAAGGTCTCTAACTGTAAATCGACAATTTCCAAGTACCAAATCTTTAATTTTTTGAACGTGAGCTTCGTCGATTGAGGTTGATGGTCGGCCAGAGGGCTCTTCGTCTTCAACGTGTTCTCTGCCTTCTTTGAACTGCTTACACCACTTCTAAACATTTCTTTCCGATATAAGAATGCTCACCGAATGCCTTCTGCAACATTCTATACGTTTCCGCAAACAAAATTTAATTCAAGTTCTTTGCTCAATTAATTCAAACATTTTAAAATCGCCGGAATCAGTTCTAGCGTCTCACAAAGCCAAACATAACTCAAACACTAATGAATATTTTGACGTCAAATTTCACATAGATGTCAAGGACAGTACCAGAAACCTAAAAAAGAAAAAAATGAAATTCCATAAGCCCCGGGACTTTTAAATTTAAAATTGGTGTTAATTTTTGGACACAGTAATAATAAGTTCCTGTAATAATTAAGATTAATAAGTTTTCAACATAGTCCCCTTGTCGGTCCGGGTTAGAATAGCCTCACTGTACCCCATGCATGTCGTAAAAGGCGATTAAATCGGTACCCAGTGCACGGGAGTATTAAAAATTTTAATAGATTTAAAAGTCGGTACTTCTTAATGATCAATTAACTTGATGCTCGGTACTTCTTTCTATTAAGATGTTATTATCATAGTATTTTAACATTGAGTCTCAGCTCGAATACTAAATATGATCTCTTTTGCTTTAAAAAACATATCTATTGATGTTAATGTTTCAGAAACATACAGTCACATTTTTTCTTAATTATATGCGTTTTATACGGAGATTCTATTAATATATGGACTAATAAAAGATGTTTCTTCATTTCTTTGAATGAATTTGATGCTGTCATTTATGTATAATATGATTTTTATTAGTAATAGTATTATAGCCGTATTACTATTTGAAAACTGCACTTTGGTGGCGTCTGTTGCAGTCATTGCTTTCAGGAAGATGGAGACTTAATAACAATTATAATAGTATGTGTAAAAGCAGAGTGTCTCAAGCTACCTAGTGTAGTAGTTTCTGGTTATTCTTCTACATTACATTCCAATGCAGGGTAATTATAATTAAAAGTCCTCCTGGAAAGCAATAACTTTCACTTGGACTATTCGTGGTATACATAAATAGAACACAAGGTCCCTCAATGCTCAACAAAAAAATTATTAATATAGTATTGTTAATTAAATATCAGCATTTTTAAAGATTAACATTAAAGATCTAGGACCTAATTGGCCGAGTGGCTAGTGCTCTGGCGCTTGGTACCACAGGTTTCGGGTTCGAGTCCCGGCGGTGCCGTGGATGTTTGTAGTGGTTGGAAATCCACTTTAAACTGTAGGTCCCTGTCTAACATGATAGTAGATCGTTGCGGAGGTATTGTTACTCCGCATCCGTAGCTTATCTTCAAGCTACACTCACCTCCTGGGTAGTGCTAAGGGAGTAACGTCGGTGCAGCACTTGCCTTAAGGCATCGAAGACAATTTTCTAAGCGTTTTCCAGCTTCATTAGAACAAAAAAAAACATTAAAGACTATCGCATCGCCTGTCAGTGGGTTGATCGTAATAATACATAAGTGAAACACGAAGACCACCGACGCATCAAGATGTAACAAAATCATT